>QGSO01000191.1:495681-796660 GCA_011037825.1 Carya cathayensis
TTTAGTCAAAAGAAATACAAGATCTGCTGGACACGCTTTGTCAAAAGTTTCTTACTAAGCCAGCTAGATTAACAGTAGTTTGTCCCTATTTCTCTAGAAAACGATGAACCTCTGCTGTTATCTGCCGATGTTGACCCTGTATCTGAATCCTTTCTCGTTCCAGCTCTTCTATTCGTGGTTGCAGATCATGAGCATACCAATCTGCAAATTTCTTCAACTCTTGGTTTTCTTGCTGTAGCCTTTTATTTTCTCTATCCTTATTAGCAAGCTTCTGTTGTAACTCAGATATTTGGATGTTAAGATGATCAATCTCACTTACCCTCGCCAGTAACCTCCGAGACATGATCGTAACAGAGGCAACATGTTGACTACTGAGCTTCCATGATTCTGTAATAATCTCAGAATCAGTCCTACTAGAAGAACAGTTCGCTGCTCCTATCGTAGTATTGACGACCTCAGGAGAAAAGATTGATGGTTGATGCGTCAAGGGTTCCTGATTCAAGTCTGGAACATTAGTGGAAGAGTTTTACCCAGCCATTATTTTGTTAACTTACTGAGATTTGTAATCAAATCTCACTGTGGTAGTCCCAACTACCATTCTCCCGAATGGTAGATCTTGTTACAGGACCCAGAGGAGAATTGGAATCTGACCAACTGAATACGGTCGACTAGGCCACGGTGCGATGTTGATGATGGTATAGTATTTAACTTAGGTTAATACTTGTACTTTTGGAGTTGTATCTCAAGTATTCTTTTGATCACAACCATTTTGGACTAGTGTGATGATCACGGCTTTTTAGTATGCCTTTATGTATGAATTATATTTCAAGTATTTTAGATATATTTAGTTTGGTGCATAGTATTGCTAAAGAAAAAGATTATCCGCTGCGAATATTGCATAATGCTAGATGCATGTTAGGAACATTGCATCTTATATGTCATGAACGGGGGCAGGTAACCTTGTGTTGCATGTCTCGACGCTTCAAATGTCCGTTCAATCCCAAGCGGAATTTGGGGGCGTCACATCCACCCCCCAACCAAAAGCTGACATTGTCCTCAATGGAAAAAATAGGAAGCACAAGGGCACAGAGAAGAAGTAAGAAAGGTATCACCTAGGAAGTGAACAACAATTTTGAAACAACTCAAGGATCTCTTGCTGCGAAAACTCCATAACCATCCTTTGGATCTTCAACCTCTACAACTCCATTCTCAAAAATATGTTTCATGATAAAGGGACTGGTTCACCTAGATTGTAGCTTACCTAGATGGAGATGTAGTTGAGAATCATATAAATTGACCCGCTAGTGAGGCTCAAACTGCTTTCTCACAATACATCTATTATGGAAAGCTTTCATATTCTCCTTATAGATTCTAGAGTTTCATAGGCATCGTTCTTTAACTCTTCCAACTCTGTCAACTAAAGTTTCTTTGCTTACCTGCACCATTTAAATCAAAGTAGTTAAGGGCCTTGATAGCCCAATAAACCTTATGTTCTAGTTCTGCAGGTAAATGACAAGGTTTGTCAAAAGCAAGTCGATAATGTGACATTCCAATGCGAGATTTAAAAGCTGTACGGTATGCCCAAAGTGCGTCGGATAGGCGTAATGACAAATTCTTGCAATCGGGATTGATTTTCCTGTTTACAAGCTCTACTTGTCCATTGGTCCGTGGGTGGTATGTTGTGGAAATCTTGTGTTCCACACCGTATCTACGCATCAAAGCCTTAAAAGAAAGGTTACAAAAATAGGTGCCTTAATCACTAATGATCACCCGTGGTGTTCCAAACTGAGATAAAATATTTTCTTTCAAAAATCTCACAACAGTAGCATGATCATTGCTCTTGCATGGTACAACTTCAACCCACTTAGACACAGTCAACAGCCAAAAGAATATAAAGGTAGCCAAAAGAATGAGGTTGGTCCCATAAAATCTATACCCTAGCAATCAAATACTTCAATAGTCAAAATTGGGTTAAGAGACATCATATTACAATGAGATAAGGCACCTAGCTTTTGGAATCTCTCATATAAACGACAAAAATTATTAGTGTCCCTAAACAAGGTAGGCCAATAAAATCCACATTGCAAAATTTTTGCAGCAATCTTTTTGATAGAAAAATGGCCTCCACATGCAAGTGAATGATAGAAGTTAAGAACACTTACAATCTCATCGTCAGGAACACAAAGTCTTATAATTTGGTCGGGGCAATATTTAAATAAGTAAGGATCATCCTAATAAAAATCACGTACCTCAACTAAAAACTTATGTTTGTCCTGTGCACTCCAAATAGAAGGAATCTCTTTAAAAGCCAAATAGTTCACAATATGGGCAAACCATGGTAGGTGACTCACTCAAAAATGAGCAGCACAAAGGCTATCCCAAGTGCAGGAGGATGTCGTGTAATAATTAGGAATAAATTCCTAGATCGTCTCCTCAGGGAAAGTTACTTAAAATTAAACTCATTGAAAAATGTAAAAACTTCACAAAAAGAAAACAAACATATGGTATGTGTAATGGATGGAAGAGGTTACTAGTCATGGACTAGATTCATATTTTTAGCTTTTTGACTGTCGAAATAAAATGTAAAAGACTAACAAATTGAAATTATTAATCAAAGAGTCAACTAACTGAACAATCTTAATTAAACAATGATACTGAAATTATTTAAGTCCTATTTAAACTTTAATCAATCTAATATGCAATTAAACTAAGAAATTAATAAAAATAAGCTAAGATTAAACTAGATTAGAAAATAATTAATAAAACACAACCTGAAAATTGAAAATGCTCAAAGAAAAGAAAGATTAAAGAAGTGTGAAAAATAAATAACACGAAATAAGTTAACAGAAAATAAATTGCTCAACGAAACAACCGAAAAGAATAAAACTAAAGCTGCCGAAAATAAGACCTATTCCGTCCCAGCCACAAAAGAATTTCGTCTGAAATGTAAACACTAGAAATGAAGATTGCAATAAAATAAGATGAAATGTTGCCTACTTCTGAAAACACTAAAAACCAGAGAAATAAAATGAACCAGCAGTCTGCCATAGACTAAAACTACCGAGAAAAAATTAAAACGTGAAAGCAAGCTAACGCCGAATGAAACCTTCTTCTGTGTCTGAACAAAACAACGTAAAGCAGAAAAAAATAAAAAAAACAGCCACCTCCAACCAACGTAAACTGCAGAAAAACCAAAGTAATAAATGAAAACAGAAACAAATGCCTCTACTCTCCTCTACGTAATGTGTAGAAAAAAAACAGTATATCTAAACTAAAAACTACTCTGTCCGTCTGCTATGTAAAGAAAAAGAAAGAGTGATCTGTTCCAGCGTAAACAAAAAAAAACAGAGTAAAATAACAACATCAGCTGAAAAACTTGTTTGCATTAAGAACCCAAAGAAAACTAAAACTGCCGAGAGAAAGAAAGCAAATGAAAACTGAACGAAGAAGGAAAGAAAAAAAAAACTTAAAACTGCTGTCTTTAACAAAGTCTGAAACAAACGAAAAATAGGAAAAGAAACCAGCAAAACAAGCTTCTGCTGCAACGTTCTAGTGCAGAGTAAATTCAGTGTGTAGTAAATTCCGTCTTTTTAAGCTTCCAGCCCCTTAGTTTTATAGGGTCTGCATGTGTGATGAGAGCTGCCCACGTTTTGCTTCTGCCGTGATTGATGCATTTCCATTCTCTGCATGTGTTCTGCTTTTCTTTTGCATGTGTTGGTTTCTGCATGTGTTTTTGCTTTCCAGCCGTGATTGTTGATTTTCTGTTTTCTGCTTCATGTGCTGTCCTGCTTTCTGCATGTGTTTTCTTCTCTTTTCCGTGAGCTGTTGTGTGTTTTGAGTGATGCATTTCCTGCATGTGCTGGTTTGAATTCCAGCCTTGAGTGATTTTCTACAAGTGCTTTATTTTTCTGCATGTGCCTGTTCATTTTCTGTTTTCTGCATTGCTGAGCTGCATGTGTGCCGTGAGAGACTTTCCTGCCGTGATTGTTGCATGTGTGAGCTGCCGTGAGTTGATTTCTTGTTTTCCTGCTGCATCCTCAATTTTTGGCTTTCCGTAAAAACTCTCCAACGTCAACTCTCTCAAGCTGAAGAACAACTCTCCCACGTCTCTTTCCATTCAAAACATCCACCAACTTCTCTTCTCAAGTCCCCCACGTCTCTCAAGTCCTTCACGTCTCTCAACTCCAACAAATTCAACTCTCCACGTACCCTTGCACTTTCAGCAACCCAAACTATTTCCAGCCGACATCTGCCTCAACTTTAGCAAATTTAATTACTCCAGCACGTCTCTCACCAAATGATCCATTTCTTCTTTTGGCTTGCTCTTTTATTTTCCACATCGCTTGCCGATAATTCTTTTACGTTCACCTCAACATTTTATCTTTTTCAGCAACTCTACTTTGAAAGACTTGTAAAGCATGCGCTTTTGGTCAGAGCCGAATCTCGTGAATTTTATTTATGCTGCAAATAAAGAAATAACACTCGAAATAAATTAAAAAGAAAATAGATTATTAAAATTATATTATATATGTGAGGAAATATTGTCCAATTAAACCATAGTTATAAAATTAAGCATAAACATGATATTAATCAATTAAAAATCACAACTCGAATTTATGCTTATTAACTATTTTTCCATCTAAAACCAATAAAAATATCATGAGGAATTTAAAATACATTGGTTTTAAATAGTTAAAATATGCAATATTTCGGCTCAATCAGTAGGCGAGTGACAGTAAATAACTGTTAACCTGGAAAGTCATCCTGAATAGGTGAGTAGTGCTGGTATCTTCGAACATCAACCTAGAAAGGTGGTCAGCTACCACATTCTCAACACCCTTCTTGTCCTTAATTGTGAGATTGAATTCCTACAAAATAAAAATCCACTAGATTAGGCATGCCTTAGCATCCTTTTTGGAGAGAAGGTACTTTAGAGTGGCATGATCTGTAAATACAATGATAGGTGATCCAATCAAATAAGAACGGAATTTATCTAATGCAAATACTATAGCTAGCAACTCTTTCTCAATAGTAGAGTGATTAATTTTAGTGGTGTTTAGAGTTCTACTAGCATAATAAATAACATAAGGTTTTCCCTCCTTCCATTGTCTAAGTACCGCTCCCATTGCATAGTCACTTGCGTCACACATGATTTCAAAAGGAAGGCTCCAATCAGGTGGTTACACAACAGGTGTGGATGTTAATGATTTTTCAATTAGCATTTTAAACGCATCTTGACAAGCATCTGTCCACTCAAATAGGGCATCCTGAACAAGAAGGCTACACAAAGGTCATGAGATCATAGAAAAAATTTGTATAAACCTTATATAAAAACCAACATGACCAAGGAAGGATCTTACCTCTTTAAAAGTTTTTGGAGTTGGAAGCTTTAACATTAACTCAATCTTGGATTGGTCAACCTTTGTACCCTTAAAAGAAACAGCATGATCTAATACAATACCTGAAGGTACCATGAAATAACATTTCTCCCAATTGAGCACAAGGTGTTTCTCTTCACAACGAAACCAAGACTCTCTTCAAATTAATAAAAAAAGTGTCAAATGAGTCACGAAAAATAGTCAAATTATCCATAAAAACTTCCATACAATTTTCAACCATGTCACTAAATATGCTCATCATGCATCGTTAAAAACTAGCAAGTGCATTATACAATCCAAATGGCATTATATGGAAAGCATACATGCCAAAAGGGCAAGTGAAAGTGGTTTTATCCTGATCTTCTAATGCAATTTCAATTTGATAGTAACCAGAGTAACCATAAAAAAAAATAGTAAAAATGATGACTAGCAACTTGCTCAAGAATTTGATCAATAAAAGGGAGAGGGAAATGGTCTTTTCGGGTCGTAGAATTTTGTTTTCTGTAATCAATACACATCCGCCATCTAGTCACAAGCTTTGTAGGTACTAGCTCTCCCATTTTATTCTTCACAACAGTAACGCCTGACTTCTTGGGGACAACTTGTGTAGGACTAACCTTTTTTCTATCAGCAACAGGGTATATAATCACTGCATGTAATAATTTTAACACTTCATTCTTTACCACCTCTTTCATGGTGGGATTAAGTATGCATTGTGGATCTTGATGAGAGTTAGCTCCTTCCTCTAAATTAATTTTATGAGAACAGATTAAGGAGCTAACACCTTTGATATCAGCAATGCTCCAACCTATAGATGACTTATGCTTATTTAAAATACGAAGCAATTGCTCACCTTGAGAGTCAGTCAATTCATATGAGATAATAATAGAGAAAGTATCGCTTGGACCAAGGAAAACATGTTTTAAACCTTTAGGCAAATGTTTCAATTCAACTTTTGGTGCCTCCAAGCCTGTGTGCCATGATCCTGAATTTCATGAAAAATAGCACAAACATCAACAATGTCAGATGAATCATTAATAGTATCTAACTCGGAGTTAATAAGGAAGTATTCAAGGGGATCAGAATCATGCGTTGTGTGAACTCTTTTGTCTATGAGTGCATCAATCATGTACTTTTGGTGACACTCATCATCTTCTATTGGTTGTTTTTCAACATGAAAAATATTCACATTGAGAGTCATATTCCCAAAAGGGAGTTTCATTAGACCATTCTTGTAATTAATAAGAGCGTTAACAGTAGCAAGTAAAGGTCTACCTAAAATCAATGGAATTTTAGAACTAAAATTAACAACAGAGCTGGTGTCAAAATTAAGAAATCAACAAGATAATAACATTTATTAATTTGAATCAAAACATCCACCACCACACCCCATGACACTTTAACTAAACGGCTAGCTAGTTATAATACCATAGGAGTGGGCTTGATTTCTCCCAACTCTAATTGCAAATAAATTGAATAAGACATCAAATTTACACTGGCTCCTAAATCTAGCAGACTTGCCCAAACTCATAATTCTCAATATTACATGCAATGGTTGGACAAGTAAGATCCTTGTACTTATGAGGAATTTGCTACTCAATTAGAGCACTAACTTGCTCTATTAGAAATGTTATCTTCTTAACATGGCGTTTCATCTTAACTATACACAAATCTTTGAGAACTTTTGTATAAACTTGTTTAATAACATGCAAAAGAGAAAGATTGATCTTTACCTGCCTGGGGTTATCCAATATTTCATCACTAGAATCCAAAGTTCGCATACCAGATTTTAAAACTTGAGGAAATGATACCTTAACTGGGCTCTTGATTACCTCGGCTTCCTTGAGCAACTCGGCACTATCATTGCTTTGTTCCTTTTCAACATCCTCTGACTGATCAGTTGTTATGATGTGTAATAACTTACCACTTTGTGTCATAATAGTATTGACCTCTTTCAAATTTCCTAGCACCATATGCTGACCTTGGGGCATTGGTTGAGCTTGAGAAGCGAACTTGCCACGCTCATTCACACTCAAACAAGTCATCAACTTAGATACATGACTCTTTATCTCCTTATTTTTCTCAACAATCTATGTAATTAAAGAGTCAAACTTTTGATTAGTTTTACCTCGTGCCTCAATAAAAGCATGCAAAGTATCTTCTAATGGGTTCCTAGAAGAGGGAGATGCATGATATGGTGTAGAGTAATTCCTTGATGGTTGTGATTGTGCAGGGTTGTGAGTGTCAGACTTTCAACTAAAGTTTGGGTGATTTCTCCAACCAAGATTGTATATATTTGAGTAGGATGAAAATGACATTTTTATACATGTCAAGAGAATTGCAATGTTCCTCATACACTTCCCTCATCTCAGCAAGTTAAGGGAAATCTTGTGCAAGATGATCTACTCCCTGACAAACAAAACAAAGTTTAGAGGCATTAGCTTGGGGAATAATACGAGCTAACATAGTTTCCTTTATCTTCAATGCCTCTAACTCTCTAGATAGGCTCTCCATCCTTGCCTTCAAGTTATTTTCTCCTTTGAGATAATAGATGCCTCCACTAGAACGAGTTTGATGTGAGCGTGCTTGATTGGTACTATCAAAAGCATTTGGTCCTGTCCAAGTATGAGATTTTTGTACAAGTTCATTTAAATACTCTATTTCCTCATCCGGATCATTTTGTAAAAATTCATCATTTCAACAAATTGACTCTCTCTAGGAGTAAGATCCTTATAAAAATAGCTAACTAGACACCAACTTTCATAACCATGATGGTTACACAAGCTAAGTAACTAGTTTCCTTGGTTCCTAATAGATGCCACTAAAGGGTCCTGATTTTGGAAAATGGTTGCAAATTGCATTCCTTCACTGTTTTATAATTCTAAATGGAAGATTAGAGAAGGATATATTTTTTTTCTAGTATGACAAATGGAGGGATAATGGTTCTTTAATTAATAATATGCAATTAGGGGGTCAACCTTTGCTGAAAGTTAAAGAGTGTATGCTATCGGATAGTTGGGATGTAGATCTTGTTGAAAACTTAGTCAGCTAGGAAAATGTTGATGATATTTTGGCCTCTTTATCTAAGAATAATTTGGGTAAAGATGTACTAGTTTGGACTGATACGGAGACAGGTATGTTCTATACTAAATCTACATGGCATTATATTAGAATCAGAGGTTCCTCTCTTGATTGGCATTCTTGGATTTGGCATAAAAGTATTCCTTTAAAAATGTCTATTCATTTTTGGAAGGTTTGGCATATGGCCTTGAGTGTAGATGATAGACTACGCCGTATTGGCATTCCCCTTGTTTCCAAATGTGATTGTTGTAATGCAGGCCATTATGAAGGCTTTAATGATGTTCTCTTTGAGGGTGATCTTTCTCAAAAAGTCTGGTCCTTTTTTGGAAACCTCTTTGGGATCCCTCCTGGTAGGTCTTGGAAATATAATGTCTCGACTTGGTTCAGGCGTGCTAAATCTTCCTCCCAGGTGGGTTTTATAGTTGGTATTATTCCTATCATTGTTACTTGGCGACTTTGGAGAATAAGGTGTCTAGCTAGAATGGAGGGAAAATTAGAAACTCAGGAAAATGATGTTCAATCTATCTGTGTGTGGATTGGTTCCCTATGTCATGCGGTAAAGAATCCCATTAGGTTGTCCCGTTTTGATAGCATGATCCTGGAGGCCCTATAGATTAACTCGATAGCTCCAAAAGCTAGATGTTGCAAAGTGGTTAAGTGGCATAAATCTTTGACTGGGTGGTTCAAGTTGAACATAGATGGTAGTA
This sequence comes from Carya cathayensis, assembly GCA_011037825.1. Lineage (NCBI taxonomy): Eukaryota > Viridiplantae > Streptophyta > Magnoliopsida > Fagales > Juglandaceae > Carya > Carya cathayensis. Next base: position 504,848 of record QGSO01000191.1, read on the forward strand.
GTCTTGGAAATCTGGGCTCTTGTGGCATTAGTGGTGTTATTCGTAATGATCTAGGTCAGCTTGTTCAGGCTTTTACCTCTCCTATTGGTCTCGGCTCTAACAATAAAGCAGAGCTTCTAGCACTACTTAGAGGTTTGAGGCTTTACAAATCTTTAAACATTCTAAATGTGACAGTAGAGATTAATTCAATGGTGGTTATTTCTTGGTGGAATAGAGGGCGTTATGGTGTATGGTACCTGGAGGATTTTTGGGAAGAGCTTGTTGGATTGACTGATATTATCAATTGCAGTTTCAGCATGTTTTTCTAAAAGGTAATAAGGTGGCTAATTGGTTAGCCAAGGAAGGTGCCTCAGGTGCTAAATTGGTTTACTCTAATGATGTTAACATGCCCTAGATTCGTAGAGGTTTGATCCATTTGGACTATTTTGAGCTTCCCTCGTTAAGGCATCTGTAGTCCTTTTATTGCTTTTGATTATCTTGTTCTGTTCATAGGCTTGTTTAGTTGAATTTTTGGTTTTGGTCTTTTTGGGTTATATCTCCCATGGACCTTGATTGTTACCACGGTATTTCTTCACTATAAGTGAGGGCATTATCAATAAATTTGGAAGGAAATCACTATTGGACATGTGACTGCCCGCTCTTAAAAAAAAGAAAAAAAAGAGCTAAGTAACTCTTTAAAACATTCACATTCTTGATACAAAGTCTCACTATCCTTTTGTGTAAAATTTGAGATTTGTCTTTTCAAAACATTAGTCTTATGATAAGAAAAGTATTTATTGAAAAAAATTTGGGTCATCTTAACCCATGACCCAATCAACCATGGTCTTAATGACTACATTCAACTCTTTGCCTTTTCCTTTAGTGAGAAAGGAAAGAAATTAAGTTGAACAACATCTATAGTGCCAGGTTGACCATGAAATGTAGCAACAATCTATTCAAACTCCCTAATATACATATATGGATTTTTACTTTCCAAACCATGAAAAGTAGGGAGAAGTTGTTTCATATCTAGTTTGAAATCCATTGGAGGACTATTAAGTGGAAATATAATGCATGATGGTGTTGTTGTGCGTGTAGGGTGAAGGTACTCATGTAAAGTCTTAGGTTGATCTTCGTGCACACTCATGTTAGATGTAGAAAATGATGAAATAAAATGTGTACCAAAATTAGATTTCGTGTAAAATAGATTATCAAAGAGAGTATTAGTGATGTAGCACGGGACATACCAAGGATGGACCATAAAATTCAGCCATGAATTGTGGAAGGTTGCAACAGCTTTCCAAAAGAATTCAAGATAACCGAGTCGTCGTTTTTATAGATTTTATTTCTATTTGAGTAAAATTTCCTTAGTTGTTAATTTTTATAGCAAGCTTCTTTCCATTCTGAATAAGTTTCCTTAAATTGTTCTATCTTCCTTATAAGAGGATTGAGTATTGTAATATGTTGGCGATTATGTTTTCTTCTGCATAAAATTACTATCATAGTGTTCTTCCAATTCAGTGGGATTTTTTTTATCACTGGGAAACACATATTTCCTATTTGTTTTCTTTATTTGTCTTCCGCTATGCCAATTTGGCATCAGAGCAAGGTTGCGCCTGGCTCAATGGCAAGAAATGAAAACAATCAATCCCAGGATGAGGGTCTTGGTGCACAGGCCCTTTAGGAATCTAATCAAGCATAGAACCAACAAAACTAGCAAGGGTTTGAAGGAATCGAGCACATACTACAGGAGATCTAAAAGTCTATCACTAATGTCCATGTGGAGGGCAATAGGAACCAAAATGAGAGGAGCAAGATCGGTTTCACCCAGGCGGGGGCAAAGGATTCAGACCACCTTCAAGACTGTGTTGGAGATAACTCCTCCAATGATGAAGAACTCGAGGACTTGGTGGGAAGGGGAAATCAAATAGCTCGTGACAGTAATACCAACTTCAAGATTAAAATTGACTTACCATGTTTTAATGAACATCTCCATGTCGAAAGTTTCCTTTATTGGCTCCTGGAGGTAGAAAACTCCTTCAACTAATGCAAATACCAGAAGTTCAGCAAGTGAAATTGGTGGCCTATAAGCTACATGGTGGAGCATCCACTTTGTAACAGGCCGCTAAAATTTAGTCTTATCTCCTCACCCTTCTCTTTCTTTTTCGCACATATTGACAGCACGACAATCAGTTTTGGATTCTTTCCCGACAGCAATCGCTATCTCTCTCGTCTCTACTCGCACCCGAAATCACGTGCATAATTTATCTTTTTCCGTAAATCACGTTACTTTGTTCTTCACCGACAACTGTAAAATCATGAACAGATTTATCCTAAGCGTTGTACCTCGATGGCGTATTTCAGATTTTATCCACCAGATTTCAAAGTATTAGATAAGCTTGTTTTTAAAGTAGCACAATTATAATAATTTAATGAGCTCTGAAAATATTATAATTGTGGATAATTACTTAAATTAAATATTTTAGTTGTTTTAAGATATTAAGAGGTTTAATTTTTCGTTGAAAACTCTTATTTAAATTAAATGGTTTTATCCTCTCTGAGTAATTAATGATGCTTTATCATTTTATACAATGATGAATAAATATTATTTTATAAACCTTAGTTTATAAAATAATATTTTATCTTAATTCCTCTCAGTGTTGTAATTAAATGTTTTATTAATTTAAATGATTTTATCCTCTTCGATTAATTAACGGTATTTTATCATTTTAAATAATGATGAGGAAATATTATTTTATAAAATTTAGTTTATAAAATGATATTCTACCTTAATTACTCGTAGTGTTTTATTTAAGTGTTTTATTTAAAATAAAACACTTACGTGTTTTTAAATCAGTGTTTTAACTCATCGTTGGTTTATTTGAGGATCCCGAAACGTAGGATTGAAGTTAATTACCTAGGCCCCTATGTAACAGCCCGCTAAAATTATCAGTTTTGGATTATTTCCCGACAGCAATCACATCTCTCTCGTCTTTACCCTCATCTGGAATCACGCGTATAATTTATCTTTTCCGTAAATCACGTATTCTGTTCTTCCATTACAAAAGAGGATTGCCGGCGTCAATCTGGTTCCTTTATGGCATGCGAGAAGGTTCATTTTCGAAAAATTATTGCACCTTTCAATAATTATAACAAACAAAATCTGCATCAAATTTATTGTCTCTAGGAATGGTGGGTGCCCACCCACCACACAAGTTAGTCGATCATGACTAGCCTAGAGGTTGTGTAATTATTGCACAAAAATCCATCATCTTGATTGGCCATTTTAGGAAGAAAATAAAATAAGGAAATAAAAAGAAAAAGAAAGAAAGAGAGAGAGAGTTATGATAGTCGACTTTCACAAGGGCCAATAGAAACATTACCGTTTACCGGCTTTTTTGACCAGCAAAAACCTTGAATGAAACCCTGACGAATTGTACGGATGTTTGCCATTCTACACGGCGTCGTTTGTTTAGCTCTATCGACGTCTTCAATAGTCGCTCCCTGATACTGAACACGGCAAGTTCCCCTCCCCACCCTTTTCTCTCTCCATGGACACTTATGCTCCATTACTCGAAAAGACCAGAGTGCCACAGCCTTCGCTCCAGAAGTTCGCAGTTATTTCATTTTTCTCGAAGCTGCGGTCTGCACCGAAGTACCTGGACTCCGAATCCGAACCCAGAAGAGAGGCCATCTCTCAGTGTCTCCACTCAATCTCCCCGGCCGTTGTGGACCAATCCGTTCGAGAGCTATGCCGCCTCGTAACGGACTCGCAATTGGATATCCCTCGCGGTTTGCTGGAGCTCCAGTCTGCCCTCGAAGGATCTGATCCGATATACTTTGACCTTTTTGTTAAAGGGCTGGGGTTTCTGGTTCGGTTTGGGTTTGAGAGGAATAATGGATCGTGGAGATTTAGTTTGACGGAGACTCACCCTTTTGTCAAGGTTCTCTCGTGCCGACCAGAGGTTCAGTCTGAGCTCGTGCAGCAAGTATTATTGTTTATGGCACAAAATAAGCGGCTGGGAATGGTGGAAGTTTGCGAATTTTTAAGACCCTTTTTGAATTATTCGATTTTAAGGATACCCTTTTCAGATTCTTCATCGTCTTTGTTTGCAAGGCATTTAGTATCATCAATCGCATCTCTTTCTTGCTCATTCCCTCTTGAGGCAATGCCAATTTTGAAGTTGCTAATGGAATGCACCAAGTATCTTCCTCAGAAAAAACTCAGAAGGATGTAGGAATTATACGTACTTTGTGGAATGTATGGTGGATACATATATAGTGGTATTGAGAAATTTGGCTAGAAGGGGATTGCTGATTACTGAAGCTCAACTATGTGGTGTGGAAATATTGGAGACTGTTCTTTCTTTATGTACCTGTCATCGCGGGTTCTCAGGTGTAAATGAGCCCATAGTTGAACTGGGGAAGCGAATGTTATTAGTCCAAAGAGATCATGGTTTGCAATATGTACCTGAATTATCATCATCTGTGCTATCATTATTTGTTATCCTCATTCAGTCAGAGCTTGAACATGAACAACTTTCGATACTGAAAATTTTCCACTTCCTCTTAAAGTGGAAATGTGAAAATGGATATGATATCGGCAGAACTGTATCTGTTTTAAGTGAAGAGCTTTTATTTGTGTTTCCTGCCATCAGCCTCATGTCATCACCTTCTAAGTGTGTCAAAGGAGCTGCAACTGAGTTGCTTGTCACATTAGAAAAGCTTCTAGTAAAAACATTGGTGGCAACGAAGAATGAACTTGCAATGGAAAGGAGATTTCCATCTGTCAGCACTCCTGGATTTATTGTTTTTCGGCTCCTGCAACATTCATGGTTTCAGGATCAGTATTCGTCATCCAGTTTCTTCTTTTTAAATTTTGCTTCTATTTGTAAAGCTGATGGCAAAGAAATGCTTAATTTACCAAGATCTTGGGCTTCTCTGCTAAGACAATGAAATGCATTTTTAACCTGTGTATAAGTTTTATGTTAACTTACTGAGATTTGTAATCAAATCTCACTGTGGTAGTCCCAACTACCATTCCCCCCGAATGGTAGATCTTGTTACAGGACCCAAAGGAGAATTGGAATCTGACCAACTGAATACGTCGACTAGGCCACGGTGCGATGTTGATGATGGTATAGTATTTAACTTAGGTTAATACTTGACCTTTTGGAGTTGTATCTCAAGTATTCTTTTGATCACAACCATTTTGAGACTAGTGTGGTGATCACGGCTTTTTAGTATGCCTTTATGTATGAATATATGTTTCAAGTATTTGGATATTTTTAGTTTGGTGCATAGTATTGCTAAAGAAAAAATTATCCGCTGCGAATATTGCATAATGCTAGATGCATGTTAGGAACATTGCATCTTATATGTCATGAACGGGGGCAGGTAACCTTGTGTTGCATGTCTCGACGCTTCAAATGTCCGTTCAATCCCAAGCGGAATTTGGGGGCGTCACATCCACCCCCCAACCAAAAGCTGACATTGTCCTCAATGGAAAAAATAGGAAGCACAAGGGCACAGAGAAGAAGTAAGAAAGGTATCACCTAGGAAGTGAACAACAATTTTGAAACAACTCAAGGATCTCTTGCTGCGAAAACTCCATAACCATCCTTTGGATCTTCAACCTCTACAACTCCATTCTCAAAAATATGTTTCATGATAAAGGGACTGGTTCACCTAGATTGTAGCTTACCTAGATGGAGATGTAGTTGAGAATCATATAAATTGACCCGCTAGTGAGGCTCAAACTGCTTTCTCACAATACATCTATTATGGAAAGCTTTCATATTCTCCTTATAGATTCTAGAGTTTCATAGGCATCGTTCTTTAACTCTTCCAACTCTGTCAACTAAAGTTTCTTTGCTTACCTGCACCATTTAAATCAAAGTAGTTAAGGGCCTTGATAGCCCAATAAACCTTATGTTCTAGTTCTGCAGGTAAATGACAAGGTTTGTCAAAAGCAAGTCGATAATGTGACATTCCAATGCGAGATTTAAAAGCTGTACGGTATGCCCAAAGTGCGTCGGATAGGCGTAATGACAAATTCTTGCAATCGGGATTGATTTTCCTGTTTACAAGCTCTACTTGTCCATTGGTCCGTGGGTGGTATGTTGTGGAAATCTTGTGTTCCACACCGTATCTACGCATCAAAGCCTTAAAAGAAAGGTTACAAAAATAGGTGCCTTAATCACTAATGATCACCCGTGGTGTTCCAAACTGAGATAAAATATTTTCTTTCAAAAATCTCACAACAGTAGCATGATCATTGCTCTTGCATGGTACAACTTCAACCCACTTAGACACAGTCAACAGCCAAAAGAATATAAAGGTAGCCAAAAGAATGAGGTTGGTCCCATAAAATCTATACCCTAGCAATCAAATACTTCAATAGTCAAAATTGGGTTAAGAGACATCATATTACAATGAGATAAGGCACCTAGCTTTTGGAATCTCTCATATAAACGACAAAAATTATTAGTGTCCCTAAACAAGGTAGGCCAATAAAATCCACATTGCAAAATTTTTGCAGCAATCTTTTTGATAGAAAAATGGCCTCCACATGCAAGTGAATGATAGAAGTTAAGAACACTTACAATCTCATCGTCAGGAACACAAAGTCTTATAATTTGGTCGGGGCAATATTTAAATAAGTAAGGATCATCCTAATAAAAATCACGTACCTCAACTAAAAACTTATGTTTGTCCTGTGCACTCCAAATAGAAGGAATCTCTTTAAAAGCCAAATAGTTCACAATATGGGCAAACCATGGTAGGTGACTCACTCAAAAATGAGCAGCACAAAGGCTATCCCAAGTGCAGGAGGATGTCGTGTAATAATTAGGAATAAATTCCTAGATCGTCTCCTCAGGGAAAGTTACTTAAAATTAAACTCGTTGAAAAATGTAAAAACTTCACAAAAAGAAAACAAACAGATGGTATGTGCAATGGATGGAAGAGGTTACTAGTCATGGACTAGATTCATATTTTTAGCTTTTTGAGTGTCGAAATAAAATGTAAAAGACTAACAAATTGAAATTATTAATCAAAGAGTCAACTAACTGAACAATCTTAATTAAACAATGATACTGAAATTATTTAAGTCCTATTTAAACTTTAATCAATCTAATATGCAATTGAACTAAGAAATTAATAAAAATAAGCTAAGATTAAACTAGATTAGAAAATAATTAATAAAACACAAACTGAAAATTGAAGATGCTCAAAGAAAAGAAAGATTAAAGAAGTGCGAAAAATAAATAACACAAAATAAGTTAACAAAAATAAATTGCTCAACGAAACAACCGAAAAGAATAAAACTAAAGCTGTCCGAAAATAAGACCTGTTCCTCCCAGCCACAAAAGAATTTCATCTGAAATGTAAACAATAGAAATGAAGATTGCAATAAAATAAGATGAAATGCTGCCTACTTCCGAAAACACTAAAAACCAGAGAAATAAAATGAACCAGCAGTCTGCCAAAGACTAAAACTACCGAGAAAAAATTAAAACGTGAAAGCAAGCTAACGCCGAATGAAACCTTCTTCTGTGTCTGAACAAAACAACGTAAAGCAGAAAAAAAAAAAACAGCCACCTCCAACCAACGTAAACTGCAGAAAAACCAAAGTAATAAATGAAAACAGAAACAAATGCCTCTACTCTCCTCTACGTAATGTGCAAAAAAAAACAGTATATCTAAACTAAAAACTCTCTGTCCGTCTGCTATGAAAAGAAAAAGAAAGAGTGATTTGTTCCAGCGTAAACAAAAAAAAATAGAGTAAAATAACAACATCAGCCGAAAAACTTTTTGCATTAAGAACCCAAAAGAAACTAAAACTGCCGAGAGAAAGAAAGCAAATGAAAACTGAACGAAGAAGGAAAGAAAAAAAACTTAAAACTGCTGTCTTTAACAAAGTCTGAAACAAACGAAAAAAGGAAAAGAAACCAGCAAAACAAGCTTCTGCTGCAACGTTCTAGTGCAGAGTAAATTCAGTGTGTAGTAAATTCCGTCCCTTTCTAAGCTTCCAGCCCCTTAGTTTTATAGGGTCTGCATGTGTGATGAGAACGGCCCACGTTTTGCTTCTGCCGTGATTGATGCATTTCCATTCTCTGCATGTGTTCTGCTTTTCTTCTGCATGTGCTGGTTTCTGCATGTGTTTTTGCTTTCCAGCCGTGATTGTTGATTTTTAGTTTTCTGCTTCATGTGCTGTCCTGCTTTCTGCATGTGTTTTCTTCTTTTTTCCGTGAGCTGCTGTGTGTTCCGAGTGATGCATTTCCTGCATGTGCTGGTTTGAATTCTAGCCTTGAGTGATTTTCTGCAAGTGCTTTATTTTTCTGCATGTGCTTGTTCATTTTCTGTTTTCTGCATTGCTGAGCTGCATGTGTGCCGTGAGAGACTTTCCTGCCGTGATTGTTGCATGTGTGAGCTGCCGTGAGTTGATTTCTTGTTTTCCTGCTGCATCCTCAATTTTTGGCTTTCCGTAAAAACTCTCCAACGTCAACTCTCTCAAGCTGAAGAACAACTCTCCCACGTCTCTTTCCATTCAAAACATCCACCAACTTCTCTTCTCAAGTCCCCCACGTCTCTCAAGTCCTCTCACGTCTCTCAACTCCAACAAATTCAACTCTCCACGTACCCTTGCACTTTCAGCAACCCAAACTATTTCCAGCCGACATCTGCCTCAACTTTAGCAAATTTAATTACTCCAGCACGTCTCTCACCAAATGATCCATTTCTTCTTTTGGCTTGCTCTTTTATTTTCCACATCGCTTGCCGATAATTCTTTTACGTTCACCTCAACATTTTATCTTTTTCAGCAACTCTACTTTGAAAGACTTGTAAAGCATGCGCTTTTGGTCAGAGCCGATCTCGTGAATTTTATTTATGCTGCAAATAAAGAAATAACACTCGAAATAAATTAAAAAGAAAATAGATTATTAAAAATATATTATATATGTGAGGAAATATTGTCCAATTAAACCATAGTTATAAAATTAAGCATAAACATGATATTAATCAATTAAAAATCACAACTCGAATTTATGCTTATTAACTATTTTTCCATCTAAAACCAATAAAAATATCATGAGGAATTTAAAATACATTGGTTTTAAATAGTTAAAATATGCAATATTTCGGCTCAATCAGTAGGCGAGTGACAGTAAATAACTGTTAACCTGGAAAGTCATCCTGAATAGGTGAGTAGTGCTGGTATCTTCGAACATCAACCTAGAAAGGTGGTCAGCTACCACATTCTCAACACCCTTCTTGTCCTTAATTGTGAGATTGAATTCCTACAAAATAAAAATCCACTAGATTAGGCATGCCTTAGCATCCTTTTTGGAGAGAAGGTACTTTAGAGTGGCATGATCTGTAAATACAATGATAGGTGATCCAATCAAATAAGAACGGAATTTATCTAATGCAAATACTATAGCTAGCAACTCTTTCTCAATAGTAGAGTGATTAATTTTAGTGGTGTTTAGAGTTCTACTAGCATAATAAATAACATAAGGTTTTCCCTCCTTCCATTGTCTAAGTACCGCTCCCATTGCATAGTCACTTGCGTCACACATGATTTCAAAAGGAAGGCTCCAATCAGGTGGTTACACAACAGGTGTGGATGTTAATGATTTTTCAATTAGCATTTTAAACGCATCTTGACAAGCATCTGTCCACTCAAATAGGGCATCCTGAACAAGAAGGCTACACAAAGGTCATGAGATCATAGAAAAAATTTGTATAAACCTTATATAAAAACCAACATGACCAAGGAAGGATCTTACCTCTTTAAAAGTTTTTGGAGTTGGAAGCTTTAACATTAACTCAATCTTGGATTGGTCAACCTTTGTACCCTTAAAAGAAACAGCATGATCTAATACAATACCTGAAGGTACCATGAAATAACATTTCTCCCAATTGAGCACAAGGTGTTTCTCTTCACAACGAAACCAAGACTCTCTTCAAATTAATAAAAAAAGTGTCAAATGAGTCACGAAAAATAGTCAAATTATCCATAAAAACTTCCATACAATTTTCAACCATGTCACTAAATATGCTCATCATGCATCGTTAAAAACTAGCAAGTGCATTATACAATCCAAATGGCATTATATGGAAAGCATACATGCCAAAAGGGCAAGTGAAAGTGGTTTTATCCTGATCTTCTAATGCAATTTCAATTTGATAGTAACCAGAGTAACCATAAAAAAAAATAGTAAAAATGATGACTAGCAACTTGCTCAAGAATTTGATCAATAAAAGGGAGAGGGAAATGGTCTTTTCGGGTCGTAGAATTTTGTTTTCTGTAATCAATACACATCCGCCATCTAGTCACAAGCTTTGTAGGTACTAGCTCTCCCATTTTATTCTTCACAACAGTAACGCCTGACTTCTTGGGGACAACTTGTGTAGGACTAACCTTTTTTCTATCAGCAACAGGGTATATAATCACTGCATGTAATAATTTTAACACTTCATTCTTTACCACCTCTTTCATGGTGGGATTAAGTATGCATTGTGGATCTTGATGAGAGTTAGCTCCTTCCTCTAAATTAATTTTATGAGAACAGATTAAGGAGCTAACACCTTTGATATCAGCAATGCTCCAACCTATAGATGACTTATGCTTATTTAAAATACGAAGCAATTGCTCACCTTGAGAGTCAGTCAATTCATATGAGATAATAATAGAGAAAGTATCGCTTGGACCAAGGAAAACATGTTTTAAACCTTTAGGCAAATGTTTCAATTCAACTTTTGGTGCCTCCAAGCCTGTGTGCCATGATCCTGAATTTCATGAAAAATAGCACAAACATCAACAATGTCAGATGAATCATTAATAGTATCTAACTCGGAGTTAATAAGGAAGTATTCAAGGGGATCAGAATCATGCGTTGTGTGAACTCTTTTGTCTATGAGTGCATCAATCATGTACTTTTGGTGACACTCATCATCTTCTATTGGTTGTTTTTCAACATGAAAAATATTCACATTGAGAGTCATATTCCCAAAAGGGAGTTTCATTAGACCATTCTTGTAATTAATAAGAGCGTTAACAGTAGCAAGTAAAGGTCTACCTAAAATCAATGGAATTTTAGAACTAAAATTAACAACAGAGCTGGTGTCAAAATTAAGAAATCAACAAGATAATAACATTTATTAATTTGAATCAAAACATCCACCACCACACCCCATGACACTTTAACTAAACGGCTAGCTAGTTATAATACCATAGGAGTGGGCTTGATTTCTCCCAACTCTAATTGCAAATAAATTGAATAAGACATCAAATTTACACTGGCTCCTAAATCTAGCAGACTTGCCCAAACTCATAATTCTCAATATTACATGCAATGGTTGGACAAGTAAGATCCTTGTACTTATGAGGAATTTGCTACTCAATTAGAGCACTAACTTGCTCTATTAGAAATGTTATCTTCTTAACATGGCGTTTCATCTTAACTATACACAAATCTTTGAGAACTTTTGTATAAACTTGTTTAATAACATGCAAAAGAGAAAGATTGATCTTTACCTGCCTGGGGTTATCCAATATTTCATCACTAGAATCCAAAGTTCGCATACCAGATTTTAAAACTTGAGGAAATGATACCTTAACTGGGCTCTTGATTACCTCGGCTTCCTTGAGCAACTCGGCACTATCATTGCTTTGTTCCTTTTCAACATCCTCTGACTGATCAGTTGTTATGATGTGTAATAACTTACCACTTTGTGTCATAATAGTATTGACCTCTTTCAAATTTCCTAGCACCATATGCTGACCTTGGGGCATTGGTTGAGCTTGAGAAGCGAACTTGCCACGCTCATTCACACTCAAACAAGTCATCAACTTAGATACATGACTCTTTATCTCCTTATTTTTCTCAACAATCTATGTAATTAAAGAGTCAAACTTTTGATTAGTTTTACCTCGTGCCTCAATAAAAGCATGCAAAGTATCTTCTAATGGGTTCCTAGAAGAGGGAGATGCATGATATGGTGTAGAGTAATTCCTTGATGGTTGTGATTGTGCAGGGTTGTGAGTGTCAGACTTTCAACTAAAGTTTGGGTGATTTCTCCAACCAAGATTGTATATATTTGAGTAGGATGAAAATGACATTTTTATACATGTCAAGAGAATTGCAATGTTCCTCATACACTTCCCTCATCTCAGCAAGTTAAGGGAAATCTTGTGCAAGATGATCTACTCCCTGACAAACAAAACAAAGTTTAGAGGCATTAGCTTGGGGAATAATACGAGCTAACATAGTTTCCTTTATCTTCAATGCCTCTAACTCTCTAGATAGGCTCTCCATCCTTGCCTTCAAGTTATTTTCTCCTTTGAGATAATAGATGCCTCCACTAGAACGAGTTTGATGTGAGCGTGCTTGATTGGTACTATCAAAAGCATTTGGTCCTGTCCAAGTATGAGATTTTTGTACAAGTTCATTTAAATACTCTATTTCCTCATCCGGATCATTTTGTAAAAATTCATCATTTCAACAAATTGACTCTCTCTAGGAGTAAGATCCTTATAAAAATAGCTAACTAGACACCAACTTTCATAACCATGATGGTTACACAAGCTAAGTAACTAGTTTCCTTGGTTCCTAATAGATGCCACTAAAGGGTCCTGATTTTGGAAAATGGTTGCAAATTGCATTCCTTCACTGTTTTATAATTCTAAATGGAAGATTAGAGAAGGATATATTTTTTTTCTAGTATGACAAATGGAGGGATAATGGTTCTTTAATTAATAATATGCAATTAGGGGGTCAACCTTTGCTGAAAGTTAAAGAGTGTATGCTATCGGATAGTTGGGATGTAGATCTTGTTGAAAACTTAGTCAGCTAGGAAAATGTTGATGATATTTTGGCCTCTTTATCTAAGAATAATTTGGGTAAAGATGTACTAGTTTGGACTGATACGGAGACAGGTATGTTCTATACTAAATCTACATGGCATTATATTAGAATCAGAGGTTCCTCTCTTGATTGGCATTCTTGGATTTGGCATAAAAGTATTCCTTTAAAAATGTCTATTCATTTTTGGAAGGTTTGGCATATGGCCTTGAGTGTAGATGATAGACTACGCCGTATTGGCATTCCCCTTGTTTCCAAATGTGATTGTTGTAATGCAGGCCATTATGAAGGCTTTAATGATGTTCTCTTTGAGGGTGATCTTTCTCAAAAAGTCTGGTCCTTTTTTGGAAACCTCTTTGGGATCCCTCCTGGTAGGTCTTGGAAATATAATGTCTCGACTTGGTTCAGGCGTGCTAAATCTTCCTCCCAGGTGGGTTTTATAGTTGGTATTATTCCTATCATTGTTACTTGGCGACTTTGGAGAATAAGGTGTCTAGCTAGAATGGAGGGAAAATTAGAAACTCAGGAAAATGATGTTCAATCTATCTGTGTGTGGATTGGTTCCCTATGTCATGCGGTAAAGAATCCCATTAGGTTGTCCCGTTTTGATAGCATGATCCTGGAGGCCCTATAGATTAACTCGATAGCTCCAAAAGCTAGATGTTGCAAAGTGGTTAAGTGGCATAAATCTTTGACTGGGTGGTTCAAGTTGAACATAGATGGTAGTAGTCTTGGAAATCTGGGCTCTTGTGGCATTAGTGGTGTTATTCGTAATGATCTAGGTCAGCTTGTTCAGGCTTTTACCTCTCCTATTGGTCTCGGCTCTAACAATAAAGCAGAGCTTCTAGCACTACTTAGAGGTTTGAGGCTTTACAAATCTTTAAACATTCTAAATGTGACAGTAGAGATTAATTCAATGGTGGTTATTTCTTGGTGGAATAGAGGGCGTTATGGTGTATGGTACCTGGAGGATTTTTGGGAAGAGCTTGTTGGATTGACTGATATTATCAATTGCAGTTTCAGCATGTTTTTCTAAAAGGTAATAAGGTGGCTAATTGGTTAGCCAAGGAAGGTGCCTCAGGTGCTAAATTGGTTTACTCTAATGATGTTAACATGCCCTAGATTCGTAGAGGTTTGATCCATTTGGACTATTTTGAGCTTCCCTCGTTAAGGCATCTGTAGTCCTTTTATTGCTTTTGATTATCTTGTTCTGTTCATAGGCTTGTTTAGTTGAATTTTTGGTTTTGGTCTTTTTGGGTTATATCTCCCATGGACCTTGATTGTTACCACGGTATTTCTTCACTATAAGTGAGGGCATTATCAATAAATTTGGAAGGAAATCACTATTGGACATGTGACTGCCCGCTCTTAAAAAAAAGAAAAAAAAGAGCTAAGTAACTCTTTAAAACATTCACATTCTTGATACAAAGTCTCACTATCCTTTTGTGTAAAATTTGAGATTTGTCTTTTCAAAACATTAGTCTTATGATAAGAAAAGTATTTATTGAAAAAAATTTGGGTCATCTTAACCCATGACCCAATCAACCATGGTCTTAATGACTACATTCAACTCTTTGCCTTTTCCTTTAGTGAGAAAGGAAAGAAATTAAGTTGAACAACATCTATAGTGCCAGGTTGACCATGAAATGTAGCAACAATCTATTCAAACTCCCTAATATACATATATGGATTTTTACTTTCCAAACCATGAAAAGTAGGGAGAAGTTGTTTCATATCTAGTTTGAAATCCATTGGAGGACTATTAAGTGGAAATATAATGCATGATGGTGTTGTTGTGCGTGTAGGGTGAAGGTACTCATGTAAAGTCTTAGGTTGATCTTCGTGCACACTCATGTTAGATGTAGAAAATGATGAAATAAAATGTGTACCAAAATTAGATTTCGTGTAAAATAGATTATCAAAGAGAGTATTAGTGATGTAGCACGGGACATACCAAGGATGGACCATAAAATTCAGCCATGAATTGTGGAAGGTTGCAACAGCTTTCCAAAAGAATTCAAGATAACCGAGTCGTCGTTTTTATAGATTTTATTTCTATTTGAGTAAAATTTCCTTAGTTGTTAATTTTTATAGCAAGCTTCTTTCCATTCTGAATAAGTTTCCTTAAATTGTTCTATCTTCCTTATAAGAGGATTGAGTATTGTAATATGTTGGCGATTATGTTTTCTTCTGCATAAAATTACTATCATAGTGTTCTTCCAATTCAGTGGGATTTTTTTTATCACTGGGAAACACATATTTCCTATTTGTTTTCTTTATTTGTCTTCCGCTATGCCAATTTGGCATCAGAGCAAGGTTGCGCCTGGCTCAATGGCAAGAAATGAAAACAATCAATCCCAGGATGAGGGTCTTGGTGCACAGGCCCTTTAGGAATCTAATCAAGCATAGAACCAACAAAACTAGCAAGGGTTTGAAGGAATCGAGCACATACTACAGGAGATCTAAAAGTCTATCACTAATGTCCATGTGGAGGGCAATAGGAACCAAAATGAGAGGAGCAAGATCGGTTTCACCCAGGCGGGGGCAAAGGATTCAGACCACCTTCAAGACTGTGTTGGAGATAACTCCTCCAATGATGAAGAACTCGAGGACTTGGTGGGAAGGGGAAATCAAATAGCTCGTGACAGTAATACCAACTTCAAGATTAAAATTGACTTACCATGTTTTAATGAACATCTCCATGTCGAAAGTTTCCTTTATTGGCTCCTGGAGGTAGAAAACTCCTTCAACTAATGCAAATACCAGAAGTTCAGCAAGTGAAATTGGTGGCCTATAAGCTACATGGTGGAGCATCCACTTTGTAACAGGCCGCTAAAATTTAGTCTTATCTCCTCACCCTTCTCTTTCTTTTTCGCACATATTGACAGCACGACAATCAGTTTTGGATTCTTTCCCGACAGCAATCGCTATCTCTCTCGTCTCTACCCTCACCCGAAATCACGTGCATAATTTATCTTTTTCCGTAAATCACGTTACTTCTGTTCTTCACCGACAACTGTAAAATCATGAACAGATTTATCCTAAGCGTTGTACCTCGATGGCGTATTTCGGATTTTATCCACCGGATTTCAAAGTATTAGATAAGCTTGTTTTTAAAGTAGCACAATTATAATAATTTAATGAGCTCTGAAAATATTATAACCTTTTATTCTCTCTATCCTTATTAGCAAGCTTCTGTCGTAACTCAGATATTTGGATGTTAAGATGATCAATCTCACTCACCCTCGCCATTAACCTCCGAGACATGATCGTAACAGAGGCAGCATATTGACTACTGAGCATTCTTGATTCTGCAATAATCTCAGAATCAGCCCTACTAGAAAAACGGTTCTCTGCTCCTATCATGGTATTGACGGCCTCATGAGAGAAGATTGATGGTTGATGCGTCAAGGGTTCCTGATTCAAGTCTGGAACATTAGTGAAAGAGAATTGTTCGGCCATTCTATCGTTATGAAAAAACAGAACTCAGGTCAAGAAGCGATTTTTTTTTGTATCCGATAGGTGAAAATGATGATTTTTTTATAGAAACTCAGAGTCTTCAATCCCGTTTGTCAACAACATCAGGCAATTGTTTAAATCTTCAGCCGCACTAAATTCATAGAGTTAGGCCTCGAGGCTTTGCAGCACTTGTTGGGTCACGGACGTCTCCCTTTTTCAACTATCTACAGTGTCTATTAACGCACCGTTTTCTTTAGTCTATTTACTTGCTGTCGATCCTTTTTAATGATGCCAAAAGGGGGAGAAGTTTTAGACTAGAACATTAACATTATTTAAAATGCTTGTAAACGTGTTATATATGCTTGGAATTATATTTATACTTTTGCTTGAAAAACTAACGCACATTCTCAGGGGAGCTTAAGTATTAATATAGGCCTCATGTTCTATCAAGTATTTGTCATCATCAAAAAGAGGGAGATTGTTGAACCCAATGTTTCAAGTTTCGTGTAATTATAAATCTACACATGGATTTTGATGATAACAAATGAATTCAAAGAATAAAGGAGTCTCAAGCTCAAGTTGTCCACATAATGGAATCAAGCACATCAAGGAATCAAGCATGAGCAAGAAGGGAACAAGTTCATATTAAAGTCATAGAGTAATATTGTAAATTTCTAAAAATTCGAAATTAGGATTAAGGCTCAAAATTAATATTTTATCATAAAGCATTAAAATATATTTTCCACATGTGCATGAATATTTTGAAAATTAAATTTGAAAATTTTGAAAGATGATTGATTGTCATCTTTCACATGTGCATGACATGATTAAAGATTTGAACTTTGAAAATATTAAAATGATTGATTGTCATCTTTCACATGTGCATGTTTTATTTGAATATTTTTAAAAGTGATTGATGCTTTTCTTGACTTATGCAAAAGGAAGATGTCTTTGTTTGAAATATTTGAAAAGTAAAATGTGCTCCTTTTGTCATATGCAAAAAGTAAAAGATTAGGTTTGAAATTTATGAAAAGCAAAGTGTGCTCCTTTTGTCATATGCAAAAAGTAAAAAGATTAGGTTTGAAATTTTTGAAAAGTGAATGATGATGTCTTTGACATGTGAATCTTTTTAAATTTGAATATGAAGTCTCATATGCCTATAAATAGGTCCTTTGAGAGCTTCACATTCACAACACCAAGAGCATACAATATTCATTCAAAGTTTTCATTTTCTCTTCTCTAAGCATTGAGCCTTAACTCTTGTTCATTTTGAGAGATATAGTTTGTGCTTGTATTGTTCTTATTTCACTCATTGAGGAGTGTTTTCTGATAACCTACCCACTATCAATTCTTGTATCAGTAAAAGGATGTATATAACCCTTGTGCGTGTAGAAAGTGTTCTACACAGGGAATAGTTGAATCACCTCGTGTGAGGTGATTGCAAGTGTAGAGGATGTTCTACACGAATCCTTTGTAGCGGTGTTATTCAAAGGTGTAATAGGTTTCTATCTCCACCTGAATGAGGTTGAATAGTGAATTTGGGGATCCTCAAGGAGTAGTTTGAGGCGAGGACGTAGGCAGTGGGGCCGAACCTCGTTAACATACTGAGTTTGCTTCTCTCTTACTCTTACTCTTTATATTTATTTCTGTTTCATATTTTGTTTATATTTTATATTGTATATTTGATTTATAATTGTTTTTTTTTAAATACAACTCAATTCACCTCCCTCTTGTATTAGTCATCTGGGCAACACCTTTCATCGGCAAATTCATTGTCATGTATTTTGACGATATCCTCTTATACAGTCAAGATGAACAACAATACATAATGCATTTGAGGGAAGTACTTTCGGTTTTGAGGGAAAATAAATTGTACATCAATTTAAAGAAATGTAATTTTCTCATTAGGTAGCTATTGCTTGGCTTCATTGTTGGTGCGAAAAGGGTTCACGTGGATGAAGAAAAAGTTCGAGCCCCTCCCATCCACCATTACTCAAGTTTGTAGTTTTCATGGGTTATCCGAAATTTTAGCCCACCTGCTGCACCAATTGCAGAATGAATGAAGAAGGGGCGATTGCAGTAGGGTGAGGACCAAGATGTGAGCTTCACTATCATTACGGAGAAGTTATCTACAACCCATGTTCTTGCACTACCCAATTTTGAGAAGTTGTTTGAAGTGGAGTGCGATGCTTCCACTGTTGGTATTGGGCCCGTTCTCTCAAAAAAAGGCCAACCTGTCGAGTTTTTCAGTGAGAAGTTAAACGAGGCACTGCGTAAGTGGACTGTCTATAAGCTAGAGTTCTATGCAATCATCAAGGCCTTGAAACACTGGGAGCACCATCTGATCTAGCGTGAGTTTGTGCTATACAATGATCACCATACCCTAAAATGCGTCAACAATCAAACCCATATGAACCGAATGCATGCGAGGTGGGTTACATTCATACAAAAATTCACCATGGTCCTTAAGTACAAGTCTGGGCAGCACAACAAAGTTGCTGATTCTCAGCCAATGGGAAGAACTTTTGGTCACCCTACAAATTAAGATCACTGGTTTTAAGCAACTCAAAGACCTCTATGTGGAGGATGAAGACTTTGCAGAAGCATGGAGGAAGTGTAAGCTCAAGCAACTTGTGACTGACTTCCATATTCAAGATGAGTACTTATTTCGGGGCAACTAGATTTGCATACCACGAAAATCACTACGTGAACACCTGGTACGTGAATTGCATAGGGGTGGTCTAGGGGGTCATGTGGGAAGAGACAAGACCATAGCCTTAGTGGCCGAACGTTACTACTGGCCCCAATTGAAGCTAGACATGGGAAGGTTTGTTCAAAAATGTCTCATTTGTCAAGTGGGGAAGGGGCAATGTCTTTGGAGTTGTCGACTAGTTCTAAAAAATGGCCCATTTTATTCCTTGTTGAAAGACAGTTGATGCCTCTAACATTGACCACCTTTTCTTTAAGGAAGTTGTGCGACTTTATGGAATCTTGAGGTTGATCACCTATGATAGAGAAGTTTGACACAAGCCTTAAGTACAATAGCACTTGCCACCCAAAAACCAATGGTCAAACAAAGGTGACCAATCATACATTGGGCAACATGGTCCGATGCATTTCTGGGGACAAACCGAAACAGTGGGATGTCAGCCTTCAGCAGGTGGAATTCGCTTTCAATAACATGGTCAATCAATCAACTGGGAAGACGCCCTTTGAAATTGTGTACACTCGACCTTCGAAGCACACCTTGGATTTAATTCCTCTTCTTAAACTCCCTAGACTAAGTACAGCAGTAGAGAACATGGCAAAAAGAATTCAACAAGTCCATTTGGATGTTCTTCTCGATTTGGAAAGGGCTGACCACTTTACGAGCAAGCAGTGGACAAGCACAGGCAAGCTAAAATTTTTCAAGAGGGGGACTTGGTGATGGTTCATCTTCGCAAGTAGCGATTTCCTATGGGAACTTACAACAAGTTGCAAAATAAAAAGTTTGGGCCTTGTTGAATTGTCAAGAGGATAAATGATAATGCTTATGTCTTTGACCTCCCTGATAATATGTTAATTTCCTCTACTTTCAGCGTGGTAGATATCTTCGAGTACCATCCACTAGATGAGCTACTCTGCCCTGACTACAGCTCAAGGCCGAGCTTCATTCCAAGTGGGGAAGAATCTGATGTAGTACGCGACATACAAAGGATGGACCAGAAAATTCAGCCATGAATTATGGAAGGTTGCAGCAACTTTCCAAAAGAATTCAAGATAACCAAGTCGTTGTTTTTACAGATTTTATTTCCATTCAAATAAAGTTTCCTAGTTAACTTTTACAGCAAGCTTCTTTCCATTCTAAAGAAGTTTCCATAAGTTGTTCTATCTTCCTTATAAGAGGACTGAGTATTTTAATATGTTGGCGATTATGTTCTCTTCTGAATAAAATTACTATCATGGTGTTCTTCTAATTCAGTTGGATTTTTTTATCATTGGGAAACACATATTTCCTATTTGTTTACTTTGTTTGTCTTGCGCTACGCCAATTAGTGTCTACTTCAGGTCTCCTTGTGAATGATCTACCTAACTCGTCTCTATATCTATGCATGCAAACACTCAAAGGGAAAGGAAAAAAAAATACTAAATCTAAAATTAAAAGAAAACAAAAAAAGAAAGGAACAAGTTTATCACCCTTGGTGTGTCAAATCAACAAACCTCTTCTTTGAATGCGCTTCTTGAACCGTATCCCCAGCAACAATGCCAAAATCTGATTATGTCTAAAGAATAACGCGGTTCTTGCAATATAGATTGGGGTGTCAATTCCATAGGGAGATGGTAGAAACACTAAAAGAGACTAAAAGTTAATACTTTGCATTTGTTGCACGAGTTACTTCTCTTAGATGTTTGATTGCAATTGATGAAGTTTGGTTATTTTAGATGGATGTCAAAAATGCCTTCTTGAATGGTGATCTTGTTAAATAAGTATATATGCAATCTCCACCTAGCTATGAGCATCCTCCTCACAAAGTCTGCAACTTTCGTCGTGCTCTATATGATCTCAAGAAAGCTCCTTATGCGTGGTTTGCCAAATTCAATCATGTGGTTGCTCAACAAGGTTTTGTTTCTAGCTCATATGACTACCCTATTTCTATGGACCACTTATGCGGGCATTATTATTATCTTTCTATATATTGATGACATGATTATCACCAGGAATGACATTTCTAAGATATAAAGTCTTCCAACCTTTCTGTGTCAAAATTTCAAGATGAAGGACTCAGGCAGACTCAACTACTTTCTTGGACTTGAGGTTACTTCTAGTATAGATGGACGTTATTTCCTCTTCCAATTTAAATATGCTTATGATTTGCTTTCCCATACTATTTTGACTGATAACAAGATTGGCAACAATCTTCTTGAGACCAATGTTAAGCTTCTTGCCACTGATGATGGGACTCTTTCCAATGCTACTCTCTACAGGAAACTAGTCATTAGTATTATTTATCTGACCATCACACAACTAGATATTTCCTATGCAGTACACTTGGTTTGCCAATTTATGAGTGCTATTCAATCTATCCACTATGATGTTGTTCTTTGTATCTTGCATTATGTCAAGGGAACTCTATTTCATGGACTTCATTTTTCCTCACACTCATCCCTTGAGCATCAGGCTTATTCTGGTGCTGACTAGGCTGGAGACCCCCTTGATGATAGATCTACCACCAATTATTGCTACTTATTAGGGACTTGTCTGATTTCTGGCCATTCTGCAAAATTTCATTAATAGATTTGGACAACAAACACTATTCATCTTATGAGAATGAACGAGAAACAAGTTGGATATTAGAATCAAACCACAGTGCATTGAAAGCCAAGGGCCTCCTTGCTCAGTTCATTTTATACAATATTGATAACAAAATTCCAACAAAAAGATGAAAAAAAAGCTTAAATGAGAAAACAACAATGACGATTTTAGAGTTAAGTTTAGGGGTGGATAGCCAACGACGGCCGGGTATCACCCTAGGAAAAAACTATCTACTCATGGAGTAAATGGCAAATTGTCTCCTTAATCATCATGGTCGTTCAATAAATGATTTGTGCCAAGTTTCGAGTCAGTAATTTTCTTTGTGTCTTAGCATATTGTATATTTAAAATGATTTATATACTTATCAATATTAATTGATATAACATCTTATAATAGGATGAGAGCACTATGTATATGTCCACACTACGAGACTATTTAATAATTACTTATATTTAGAGACACATCTAGATCTCCCACGAGTGCTATTGAATTTTGTTGGGGGTGGGGGTAGTCGCCCCAAAGGTTCAAAAACAAAAGTGCATAAAGAGCTTAGAAAATTTTGGTTTTTTCTGTACTACAAATATTTTGTGTTGGGTGTGTGACAAGGTACAAAAAGGAGCCTTGAAGACTAGGTTCAATTGAATCAATTCTCAGCTGAAACATTCAAACTTGGTTAATATGAGAGCTGATTTCTTAAATCAATATGAGAAAAAAAGAAGATAAAGAGTGGTTGGCGAACTGCAAGACATACAAAGGAATTAGATTAGGGTTTGGGTTCAAATCGGACTCATCAAAGTTTGTCTTTGAGCATATCATGATATTTCTCAAATCTTGACTACTTAAAAGAGATTAATTCACCCAGAAAACCCCTTATTTATTAAGAGAAAGGGAATCGCATATATTATCTTAATATATAGTGCAAACCAAATTCAAGAAAAAAACATCTCAAAATAATTGTTCTCTTTCAACCATAGTAGTAAAGCAACCAAGAACTTTAGCTATTTCCTTCATCACATCAACATTGTGACGCCCCCAACTCCCACGTACGGACACGTGGAAATTGAGGCGTCAGGATGATGACAACACAGGTCACGTATCCCATCGCCGAGTGCCAAGTGTGTGTACATGCAATACGTGTACAAAAAAACCACGCAGCAGATAATAAAAGTCTTCAACTAAGTACCAGACTTTTGTTTGAATACACATTCGCTTAAAACAAGCGTATCAAAATACTACAAGTTTAACATTGTCATAAATCCAAAATACATAAAATAAAGGTAATAGAAATATTTTCCAACAATACAAGCAACTCCAACTCAATATTCTGGCGGAGCTGCCTCCTCAAGCTCAGCCTTCTCCTTCTCATCTGCATCAAAGTCTATGGTACCAAAGACGGTACAGCAGGTAAGTAATAATCCAAACACCCACAAGATAAAAAAAAAAAAATACATTAAAGCTCAACAATATGCATGAACAGGATGCCATATGCATGAGATCCAAAAATAATCTTTCTCAAAAAATATTTCCTTTTCAACTCATGCCAAAAATCACATTTGGTCCAAAAATAATTCTTTTTCCAATTCACGCCAAAAGTCACATTTGGCCCAAAAATAATTCTTTTTTCACTTTTCCTCTCCATTTTTCCAGAAAATAGCCCAAAATCCAAGTTTCAAATCAATTTACATTTTCATTAACAGAATGCACCATGACCTCCCCTAGGGGTCATCCGCACGCCCTAACTCCCTTCATCACACCATGGGTAACGACCATGCATGTGACTTCGTCACAACCAATGCCCAGTTCCACGCCCAGTGCATACGTAGTCAAGCATCCTCTAACCTCTGCCATTAGAGGGACCACTGAGTCTGTATGAGAGCGTTACCATTCCGTTCGCTTCTGTTGTCGCCCAGCTACAATTCAGGGAACGTCACTCAGTATATTACGCTCCCGAGTGGCCAGAGGAGCTCCACCGAGATAATACCCCATCTCGGCTTGAGGTCGTGATACACGCACCCAAAAATTCATTTACACATGAAAATTCAGATTTCAATATTCAACACATGTACATGTATGCCATTATGTGAAAAATCCAATTTTCCTTTTCAAACATGAACATACATGCTCCATGCAATGCACACATCAAGACACAAAATATCCAACAAATCTCAACATCAACTAATATACAAATAACTCCGTCCTCCAATCCATCCAACTCCCGAACTCCTTAGACTCAGTCCGGCATAACCAACCAATCACAATTTATTGTAAAAGTAATAATATATTTAAATCTAAAAGGAAAATTGAAAAATACTTATAGCGCTAAATAATATTTTTCGAAGGATCAAGGGGCTGCAAAAGGTGAAGGAAAAGCAACGTAACATTGTAAAATACACTGTGGCCGTGGGTTATAAAATATCCACTTTTGAATGGGGACGAACCAAGACTTGGGATTGATAGGAAATGACTTAGATGTGTTTATGAAGCTAGTGGAAGTGGGGGTTGGCCGTGGGTGGTGGTGAAAAAAGGTCAAAATGGAGTTGAACTCGTAAGGGTTGCTCCGGGCTACGGATCGAAGCTGGAAATGGATGGGTTAGGTCGGCAAGAGGTCGGTGATGAAGTGGTGGCCGAAGGTGGAACGACGGCGGCAAAATGGAGGAAAAACCATGAAGCTTGGAGGAGCCCACGGCGGCACGGATGAAGCTGAAATTTGGTGGGAAAGTTCACCGATCGGAGGGGAGTCGAACGGTGGGGGCGGTGCACTGCATGGTGGAGAACGGCAACAGTCTGGGTAGGAAGAAGGAAATGGCGGAATAGGAAGAAGGAGAAAGAGAGTGCGCGGAGAGAGAGAGAGAGAGAGAGAGAGAGAGAGAGAGAGAGAGAGAGAGAGAAGAGAAAAAGAGAAAAAGAAAATATGGGGAAAAGAAATGAGGTCCAGTCCTCACCTATAGGGTCCAGAAATTGATCCAACGAAAGCAATTTTAAAAGCCATAAATCGAATAAAATAATTTAAACACAATACCTTACTAAAATATAATAATTAACTAGTAGAAACTAACTACAAAATTTTAAATCAAAAAATAAACTAAATTAAATTAAACAGCAATTTAAACACAAAATAATAATTAATATTAAGATAGTACCTAAAAATAAATTTCACAACTAATAAATCTAATTAAAGTTCGATAAATTTTAAATAAAAGAATCAATATTTTAATTAAATTAAAATACTCATTCAATAAAAATACACATAAAAACAGGGTATTACAAAAATGGAGATGTTGGTACTGTGTTAACAGTGACATTGACCTTCTTCATACTGGTGGCAACGGCAATGATTCCAACCTTGATTATGCTGGTGGGGGTGGTGCCGACTGCCCATTAATCCTCGTACTCGGCCCAGATGGAAGTACGTTGTGATGATGTTGTGGTAAATTTCAAGTAGGGGGTGGTGGTTAGCTCTCTCTCCGGGAAACTACAAATATTTAGGATAGAAGTGGTTGGACTGAGGTTGATCAAAGTAGTAGGACACAGAGGCGTGGGCACCTATGAAAGCGAATCCAAATAGTAGTAATAGTCCTCCATAGATTAACACTAGGGTCCTGAGCAGAAACCTTATGATCATGACACCCATTTCTTACTCTATTTTTTTTCTTTGTTTGAAGGAAATTGTTTCGATCGGTATGCTTTTATAAAGTGTATGATGATTAATAGAGCTGTGGGTATCTTAATGTTTAATTAGATCATGATTTGGGTGTGGACTTGCTAAAGCAAGTAGTCAATGGAGGGGGCTTCCGCCTTCCGGAAAGGCTGAACTTAAAAGAAAAAATAAAGACTCCCACCAATTCATGTCTAGCCGACTAAATTCTTTGGCGACCAAGTATATGTACGTTGTAGTTTGTCTGGTTGCTAAAGCTGTTGGGTTGATAAACATTCACATTTTTTCATCTACATAAAGTTGAAAAAAAATATATATATATTCTTTGCTTTTAATTATTATTGTTATTTTCTTTTAATATGACGTCAAATAGTCATGAAAAACACTCAGAATTTTTAGAATTTTCTACTCTAAAAAATTTATTCAAATTGATCAAACACTATTTCAAAATGAAATATTAGTTGAGAGCTTTGGGCATCAAATATTTGTCTCTTAAAAAATCTGTTAATACGATGGCTCCAATTACGTTGACCGGCCGACAGCATTGACCTGGCAAAATATTCAATGCTTTTCTTTGTAATTAAAAAAAGAAAAAAAAGCATCGGCCATTTTTGAATGTGATAAAATGAGGAAGGAAATAGAAGAGGATGATAAATATATTGCAGGATAATGCTAGTCGATCCTACGTACTGAAAGCCACCGATGATGACTACTGATGCTTTATTGTTTTTATTTAATAAATAAGAAAGTATTTTTATATAATGTTATAAGCGTTTATTTTTAATATTTAAAAATATAAAATAAAGATATAAAAATAAATAAAATAACTTATTCGATAACCACGTAAATAACAGCTTGTTGGGCTGATGGCGAGCGGCTGAATCATCTTGAAGAATTTATGATCATATTCAATCGATGCATGTACCTGATGGCATGGCTGGGTACAAAACAAAAGTGCAACTTTCTATAAAGTATTGACAAAGTATTGACCTTCTTCATACTGGTGGCAGCGGCGATGATTCCAACTTTGATGTTGTTGGTGGTGGTGGTGATGGCTTCAGGCTCGGATTTGGCACAGATGGAGGTATGCGCCGATGTTGTGGTAAATTCCGAGCAGGGGCTGGTGGTGGTGGTGGCGGCGGCAGCAGCGTCGGTTTCATCCTCGGCTTTGGCTTATGATGATGTGGTACATTCAGAATAGGGGCTGGTGGCGGTGGTGTCCTCTTTTTCCGGGAAACCACCTTCAAATATTTAGGATAGAAGTGGTTGGATTGAGGTTGATCAAAGTAGTTAGACAAAGAGGCATGGGCACCCATGAAAGCGGATCCAAAGAGTAGTAGTAGTCCTCCATAGAACAATAAGGTCATGAGCAGATACCTTATCATGACACCCATTTCTTACTCTGTTTTTTTCTTTGTTTGAAGGAAATTGTTTCGATCGATATGCTTTTATAAGTGTTTGATCATGGTTTGTGGGTGGACTTGCTAAAGCAAGTAGTCAATGGAGGAGCCGTCTTCCGGGAAAGGCTGAACTTCAAAGAAAACACAAAGACGTGTGAACCAATTAATGTCTAGCCGACTAAATTCTTTGGTTGCCAAAGCGAGTACTGCTACTCACATGGAGGAAGCCTTAAAAGTCAAGGTCCTAGTAATTAATTTGTGGGGTTGCTAAAGCAATCAGTCAATGAAGGGAAACTTCCGACGGAGAAAGGCTGCTCTTTATCATGAAGTGAAAATAAACATTCACATTTTTTCATCCACATAAAGAAGAAAAAAAACAACTTCTTTGCTTTTAATTATTATTATTATTATTATTTTCTTTTAATATGACGCCAAATGATCAACATGATGTGTCAAGAAAAACCAATTTTCTACTCTTAAAAATTTCTTGAAATTGATCAAACACTATTTCAAAATGAAATAATTGTGAGCTTTGGGCATCAAATATTTATCTCTTAAAAAATCTGTTAAATTGATGTCTGTCATTTTTGTCTTTCAATGATATCGGACATACAAGCATTTTTCTAAAAAAATAAATACCAAAATGATAAATATTACTTTGATAGAAATAGTAAATACCAATTTAGAATGTGATGGTTGGGTTTAAAGAATGATAAAATAAGGAAATAGAAGAGTATGATAAATAACAGTCTTATGCTAGTCCCACAGACCAAAAGCCACCGATTCTTTGGTTTTTTTTTTAACTAATTGAGAAAGTATTTTTAAATAATATTGTGACCTTTTCATAAAAATTAAAAAAAAAAATCCTATTCAGTAGGCACATATGTTGTTTTTTATGTGGCTGTAGGATCCTAAATAACAGCCTGTTGGACCGATGGCGAGCCGTTCATTTCGAAGAATTTATGATCATATTCGATCGATGCATGGACCTAATGGCTGGGTACCAAAAAACAAAAGTGCAACTTTTTGCATTGGGTATGGCCCAACGGGTGGGTCCCCATTGACAAGATAATTGCAAGTGTACTAAGCCATTTTTGTCAAAAGGAAAAATAGGTCAAACACCCTTTGTAATTTGATGCTTTTGGATTTTACAGATCTAAATTATAAAAAGTGAAAATTCAAAACTATATTTTCTCAACTTCTAAATTTTAAACACCATGAACAAGACGATAAGCAAGAGCAGGAGACGGCGAGGGTGGTACAAAAGAGGGAATGAACTCCCTCCCTCTGCCAAATGGAGATACATCTATGCAAATAAGGAGAAAGCCAGGATTATAATCTTGGAGGGGCAAGATACTTTTAGGTTTGGAATAAATAGTTAAATTGAGATTTGTTAAGAATATCTTTAACAAAATGATTAAAAAAAAAAGGGCGTAAACAATAAGAAAGAAATGAATAAATTTCAAATTTACATTTTTTTCATAAATACCAATAATTTTACATTCCAACCTTTTCATATGTTGCAACAAAATGGTGAGTTTGAACTATAAATACAACTATATAGGAATTAAATAAAAGAGATAATCTATGTAAACCATGAGCTACATTTTGTATTTTGCTAAATAATGTATTTTGGACCAATAAACATCATATATTGAATTGGGCACTGCATTGATGCCGTGGCCTTTGCATAGAAAATTGTCCTCTTTTCGCTTCCTTCGTTTCTCTTTCAATTTGACACTTTCCTTTAGAGTAGGACCAGGAATCTCCTCCAAATCATCTTCTAAAATGTATGAATGAAGTTCTGACCACCGAAACGATTAAGAAGAACAAATTCTTGGTTCAACACTAGAATGGACTGCATCGCCTCCACGATATAAAATATGTTCTAAAATTATTAGAAAATATAATGAAAATGAGATAATCACGAAGGCAAAAAATAAAAATTTGGACTCCAAGACTCAATCGTAATAATGATTTCTTTAGAATATATTTTGTCCACTTTCAACATCGACAAAATTATTCTCAGGGTACAATGAAATCCCTCCAATTCGTTATTCCAAAGTAGAACCTTTTATAGAACAACTCAAAATACCATTTTTTGAAAATTACAATATAGAGAGAGATTTTTTAAGAAGAAAAATTCTGGTATGTTTTATCTAATTAAAAATTTAACAAATATATTCTGTGGTGACCATAAATTATAACATAATGACCTGAAATCCTTCATAATGGTCATCAAGTAATACACTTATTACTTATCATAATTTGCATCATAATGTCTGGTTTTAAATTTTGAGTTATAAAATGCTTGTGATGCATTTCAATACCTAGAAAATGACTAATTTTCTATTACGTAATGGATATAGACAACACTTAATATTTTCAAAATAAATTTAGTGCTAAGTGTGCCTCATAGTGCCCAAAGCCCATTCCCTTGCCGCCACTTGTGTCACGTGATGCAGGCGCCTTTGTCATTGCTGAGTGGCTCTTTCTTCTCCTTCACCTTAAGACAATAATATAGTGAGGGTTCAATATAAAGTATTTGTCTACACTTTATTTGATCAATGTGGAACTTACACTTCCTTCTTCCTATACTTTACAGAGTTGACAATTTCTATCAATGCACAAGAATATATATATATAGAAGGAAATAAGTACATTTATTTAAAATACCCAAAGTATATTTTATTTAAGTAACAAAATCTCTAACATTTAAAACTTCTAATATTTTGTGTTTGGTTTGTGACGAGGTACATAAAGGAGCCTTGAAGACTAGGTTAAGTTCTCAGTTGAAACATTCAAACATGGTTAATATGATAGCTGATTTCTAATACTTTGTATTTGTTGTATGAGTTACTACTCTTAGATCTTTGCTTGCAGTTGATGCATTTTGATTATTTTAGATAGATGTCAAGAATGCCTTCTTAAATGATGATCTTGTTGAATAAGTATATATGCAACCTCCACTTTTCTACGCGCATCCTCCTCACAAAGTCTACAGCCTTCGTCGTGCTCTATATGATCTCAAGCAAGATCTTAATGTGTGGTTTGCCAAATCCAATCATGTGGTTGCTCAAAAAGGTTTTGTTTCTAGCTTGTATGATTGCCCTATTTCTATGGACCACTGACGTGGGTATTATTTTCGTCCTTCTATATATTGATGACATGATTATCATTGGGAATGACATTTATGAGATATAGAGCCTTCAAACATTTCTGAGTCAGAATCTCAAAATAAAGGACTTATGCAAACTCAAATACTTTC
Organism: Carya cathayensis; assembly: GCA_011037825.1. Taxonomy (NCBI): domain Eukaryota; kingdom Viridiplantae; phylum Streptophyta; class Magnoliopsida; order Fagales; family Juglandaceae; genus Carya; species Carya cathayensis. The sequence continues at coordinate 534,774 of QGSO01000191.1, forward strand.
TTAGACTTGAGGTTACTTCTAGTACAGATGGACGTTATTTCCTCTTCCAATTTAAATATGCTTATGATTTGCTTTCCTACATTGATTTGACTGATAACAAGATTGGCAACAATCCTCTTGAGACCAATGTTAAGCTTTTTTTGCCATTGACGGTGAGACTCTTTCCAATGCTACCCTCCACAGGCAATTAGTCTTTAGTCTTATTTATCTTACCATCACACAACTAGATATTTCCTATGTGGTACACTTGGTTTACCAATTTATGACTGCTCTTCAATCTACCCACTATGTTGTCATTCTTTGTATCTTGCATTATGTCAAGTGAACTCTGTTTCATAGACTTCATTTTTCCTCACACTCATCCCTTCAGGATCAGGCTTATTTTGATGTTGACTAGGCTGGAGATCCCCTTGATGATAGATCTACCGCCAGTTATTGCTACCTACTAGGGACTTGTCTGATTTCCGGCCATGCCGCAAAAATTCATCAATAGATTTGGACAACACTATTCGTTTGATGAGAATGGAAAAGAAACAAGTTGGATATTAGCATCGAACCGCGGTACACTAAAAACCAGGGGCCTCCTTGCTTAGTTCATTTTATACAATATTGATAACAAAATCCCAGCAAAAAGATGAAAGAAAGCTAAAATAATGAAAACAATAATGACCATCTTAGAGTTAAGTTTAGGGGTGGACAACTGGTAGTGGCCAGGTATCACCCCACCAACCCGGGAAAAAACTACCTACTCACCAAGTAAATGGCTAGTTCTCTCCTTAATCATCATGGTAGTTCAATATTGATTGATGCCAAGTTTCGAGTCAATAATTTTCTTGGTGTCTTAACATATCATTTAATTAAAATTGTTTATATACTTATCAATATTAATTGATATGACATCTTATAGGATGCGAGCACTATGTATATTTCCACACTCCCAGACTATTTAATAATTACTAATATTTTAGACGCACATCTAGATCTCCCACAAGTGCCATTGAATTTGCTTGGGGGTGGGGGTAGTCGCCCCAAAGGTTCCAACACAAAAGTGCATAAAAAGATTAGAAAATTTTGGTTTTTTCTGTACTATAAATATTTTGTGTTGGGCGTGTGACAAGGTACAAAAAGGAGCCTTGAAGACTAGGTTCAATTGAATCAATTCTCAGCTGAAACATTCAAACTTGGTTAAATATGCATGCGAGCTGATTTGTTAAATCAATATGAGAAAAAAAGAAGATAAAGAGTGGCTGGCCAACTGCAAGACATACAAAGGAATTAGATTAGGGGTTGGGTTCAAATCGGACTCATCAAAGGTTGTCTTTGAGCATATCATGATATTTCTCAAATCTTGACCACTCAAAGAGAATAATTCACCCTGAAAACTCCTTATTTATTAAGAGAAAGGGAATCGCATTTGTTATCTTAATATATAGTGGAAACCAAATTCAAGAAAAAACATCTCAAAATAGTTATTCTCTTTCAACCATGGTAGTAAAGCAACCAAGAACTTTAACTATTTCCTTCATCACATCAATATGGAGATGTTGGTGGTGTTAACGGTGACATTGACCTTCTTCATACTGGTGGCAGCGGTGATGATTCCAACCTTGATGATGCTGGTGGTGGTGGTGGCGGCTGCAGCGTTGGCCTTGGCATATATGTAGGCGGCTTCGGCTTATTATAAGATTTTGGAGGTATGCCATAATGATGTTGTAAATTCCCAGCAGGGGGTGGTGGTGGTGGTGTGCTCTTTCTCCGGGAAACCACCTTCAAATATTTAGGATAGAAGTGGTTGGACTGAGATTGATCAAAGTTATAGGACACAGAGGCATGGGCACCCATGAAATCAGATCCAAAGAGTAGTAGTCCTCCATAGATAAACACCAAGGTCATGCTTATCATGACACCCATTTCTTACTCTGTTTTTTTTCTGTGTGAAGGAAATTGTTTCGATCAGTATGCTTTTATAAGCGTTTGATGATTAATAGAGCTGTGGGCAACTTAATGTTTAATTAGATTATGTTTTTGTGGATTTGCTAAAGCAAGTAGTAAATGGAAGAGGCGGCTTCCGGGAAAGGCTGAACTTAAAAAGATAAACAATGACTTGTGAACAAGTTGATGTCTAGCCGACTAAATTCTTTGGTTGACAAAGCAACTACTCACATGGAGGAAGCCCTTAAAGTCTAGGTCGTAGTAATTTGTGGGTTTGATAAAGCAAGCAGTCAATGAAGGGAAACTTCCGATGGATAAAGGCTATTCTTTATAATGAAGTGAATATAAACATTCACATTTTTTCATCTACATAAAAATAAAAAATAAAAAAGTTATTTTCTTTTAATTATTATTATTATTTTCTTTTAATATTACGTCAAATGATCAACATGATGTGTCATGAAAAACCCTCAGAATTTTGAGAATTTTCTACTCCTAAAACTTTCTTCAAATATGATCAAACACTATTTCAAAATGAAATAGTTGAGAGCTTTGGGCATCAAATATTTATCTCTTCAAAAATCTGTTAAAATGTTGGCTCCTACTACGTTGGCCCGAAAAAGTGATTGATGCTTTGTTTTATTGTAATTAAAAATAAATAAATAAATAAAGCATCGGTCATTTTTGTCTTTCAATGATATCAGGCATACAAGCATTTTTCCAAAATAATAAATACCAAAATGATAGATATTATGTTCATAGAAATAGTAAATACCAATTTTGAATGTAATGGTTGGGGTTAAAGAATGATAAAATGAGGAAGGAAATAGAAGAGGATTGATAAATAACAGGATAATGCTAGTCTCACTTACCAAAACCCACCAATGATGACCACCGATTCTTTGTTTTTCTTTTTTATTTAATAATTAAGGAAATATTTTTTAATAATGTTATAAATTCTTTCTTAAAAAAGAATATTTAAAGACATAAAATAAATGTATAAAAAGAAATAAAATAGAATAAAATAAATCTATTCTTTTTAGTTCCAACACTAAGGAAGGTACAAAGCATAGCATCACTCAAGTGGCTGGAGGGGTAACATGTGGCAATTACAATGGGTATTTAGGATTACCTACTGTTGTAGGTAAATCCAAATATAATACATTCAGGGGCCTTAAAGAAATGATATGGAAAAGGATTTCAAGATGGAAAACAAAGTTTTTATCATATGCAGGAAAAGAGATCTTAATAAAGAGTGTGTTACAGGCAATTCCCACTTATACAATGAGTGTGTTCTGGTTGCCAAAGAAGTTACTTCATGAGATTGAGGCTCTTATTGCAAATTTTTGGTGGAATCATAACAAAGATGGAAAGGGTAAGCATTGGAAGGCCTGGAGTAGTCATGGCTATTCTAAGAATATGGGAGGATTAGGCTTTCGAGATCTTAATTGTTTCAACAGGGCACTTATAGCTAAACAAGGTTGGAGGATTCTTAAAGAGCCAAATTCTTTGGTTGCATGCATCTTTAAAGAAAAATACTTCTCTACAGGTACTATACTTGAGGCAAAGCTTGGCTATTGTCCATCTCAAATATGGAGAAGTTTAAGATCAATGATGGATTTGATACACGCATGTATGTTTTGGAGGGTAGGGAATGGGAAGAGCATTCGTATATGGAAGGATAAATGGGTTCCTATTCCTACTACTTTTTAGATTCAGTCTCCTATCTGGCTTTTTGAACCTCAGGCTACTGTGGATGTATTAATTGATGCTGAGTTGATAGGTTGGAAAACTGATGTAGTTCATGCTACATTCAGTTAGGAGGAAGCACTTAAAATATGTTGTATTCCTATAAGTTATAGTGGAGCTGATGATACAGTCATTGGGGCTTAACTGAAAAAGGCATGTTTACTGTAAAAAGTGTCTACTATACTGACTTGAAGCATAAACTTGATATGACGGGACAATCTTCTCGAGATGGACAGCATGATGCTATTTGGAGGAAAGTGTGGGGTTTGGCAACTTCTGGGAAGGTAAAACACATGGTCTGGAAAGCACTGAATGACATTCTGCCAACAAAAGACAAGCTATACTAGAGGAATATCACAGATAACTCTCTATGCCCAATCTGTTTGCAAGAGGTGGAAATGGTAGTACATGCCCTTTGGGAGTGTCCGACTGCAAGTGATGTATGGGGGGTCTCGAATAGATTTATTAAGAAATGGAATCATAGTTTCCCAAATTTTCTTTCTTTATGGACAAATTTGCAAACTAAACTAGAGGATGATCAATTGGCTACAGTGATGCATGGTCTTTGGAGGCGAAGAAATGAGCTTATCTTTCATAACAAATTTAAAGACCCAACTCTAGTGTGGCAATGGTCAGTGGCTGAGGTAGACTTATTTAAACAGGTGCAACATGGGGACAGAGTTGTAGATTAGTTGGAAACCAGACAATTTATTACAATCCAATTGCAGAGGTGGAAACAACCTCCAAATGATTATGTAATGGTTAATGTAGACGCTGCTTTTGATAAACAAAGGTCACAAATGGGAATAGGAATTATTATTAGAGACTGCAAAGGGTATATTGTGGCTACTCTTGCTACACCAAAAGAGTATGTGATATCTACAGCAGCTGCTGAAGGCTATGCTTTGTTAAGAGCAGTTATTTTGGCTGTTAAGTTGGGACTGAATAAGGTTGAATTTGAGGGGGATGCAAAGACTATTGTTGATACATTTAATGGTAGCTTAACAAATCACTCTTGGTTGGGCCAGCTCACAAATGATATCAAGTATAGGATGTATGCACATTCATTTTGGTCTCTCTTGTATTTCAGCAGGCTCGGTAACAAAGTTGCTCATGTAGTTGCAAAGTTGGCTTTGTCTTTAGATTCTGAGCATGTGTGGATGGAGGATTGTCCTCCACAGATTATTTCCATTATTTCAACTGACAAGTATTGTATTGATTATTTATGAATGAAATGTTTCCTTTTAAAAAAAAAAACAACATGTTGAGCTGATGGTGAGCGGTTTAATCATTCTGAAGAATTTATAATCATATTCAATCTATGCATAGACATGATGGTTGGGCCCAAAAGAAAGTGTAGCTTTTTGGACTGGGTATGACCCAATGGGTGGGTCTCCATTGACAATGTAATTGCAAGTGTACACAGCCATTTTTGTTAAAAGGAAAACGAAAAATAGGTCAAATGCCCTTTGTAATTAGACCCTTTTGGATTTTATAGATCTAAATTATAAAAGGTTAAAATTCCAAACTATATTTCCTGAACTTTTAAATTTTAAACACTATAATTTTACGGTAAAACAATGAGCGGTAGGGTGGTACAAAACCCCTCCCTCTACCAAATGGGGACACATCTACGCAAGCAGGGAGAAAGTCAGGATTATAATCCTAGAGGGGTCAGATACTTTTATGTCTAGAATAAATAGTTAAATTGAGATTTTTTAAGAATATCTTTAACAAAAAGATAAAAAAAATAAAAAAAAAAGTGAAAACAATAAGAAAGAAATGAATAAATTTCGGATTTGTATTTTTTTTTATATAAATACTGATAATTTTACATTCTAAGCTTTTCATATGTAGCAACCAAATGGTGAGGTTGAGCTATGAAAACGACTATATAGGAATTAAATAAAAGAGATAATATATGTGAACCATAAGCTACGTTTTGTACTTTGCTAAATAATGTATAGTAGTAAAATATATATATATATATATATATATATATATATATATATAAATATTATTAGTGCAATTACATACCATATAGCTAGCTATCTAATAAACATGAGATTTTTGTTAAATATGTTTTACCTAGATAATTACAAGTTTTAAAAGAGAAATAATTTAATATGAACATTATAATTTAATTAATTTTTAAAATAAAACAGGAAAAAATTAATTACTATAAATTTTTTCAATAGCACCCCCTTGGTCTCATCACTGCCTGTAAGGAACTTTCTTTGCCGTTATTAAGGAATGTGACACAAGACAAGAATAAAATTCAAATTCAACAAGAAATCTGGAAGTGATTTGCAGCAATCATCAAGCCAAGAATCATGTCCTAAAATTGATGTAATTGTTTTATTTTTAATAAACCAAATCTGTAACCAATGTACATGATATTTCCTTAGCTGTACAAATTCCTTAGATAGATTTGTAAACGTCTATATAAAAGTTACTCAAAAGATCAATACAAGTGTGTGACATTTCCATCGTGAGCTTCAGAATATTTATTTTTCTACATGGTATCAGAAGAGCAAATCTCCAACTAGAATTTGATCTTCATGTCTTCCGCAAATCAACCTGTCTCAGAAATTCCCCTTGTTGTTTTTAACATCACAGCTCAAATAAATGAGAAACTCACACCTTCATCTTTTCCCTAATGGCGAGCTCAGTTTGAGGCTCTCCTAATTGGCTATGATCTAATGGATTATGTCAATGGCGAATCCCGTTGCCCTCCCTCAAATGGCACCCCACCATCTATAGCCAAGAAACACCACTGGGTTAGGCAAGATAAGTTGATTCTTAGTGCCATTCTTGCCTCTACTTCCCCAACCATCACCCCTCTTATTGCCACAGCCAAAACCTCCTATGAAGCCTGGAAAAAATTATCCACTACATAAGCAAGCAAATTGCGTACAAGGGCAATGCAACTCAAGGAAAAACTAACGAGTATAGAGGTTCGGCTCCACCTGAGGAGTGAAGATTCGGGGTCTTTCCTCCTTTTGTGTTTTAGTGTTGTTATTTGGCTTGATTTCATTTGGATGACTATAATATTTTTATGTTTGAGGTTGGAAGACTTATGGCTTATAGACATTAGATTGGTGATATAATTTTAATTTTCTGGAATTGTTAGAATTAATGGTTGTCCTATTTATTTTTCTATTGCAAATTAACTGCACACTCTTCTATTGCATGTATGCATACACTTACTGTCACAATGTGCTAGGGGTGTATGACCTGAGTGGCCAACATCTAAGTATCACGACTTCCTCCAAAACACAAGCAGGGGTCGAGGGTATCACATATGTTGACTAAGAGTGTTACACTTAAAAAATTGAACTTGTGCACAACTTGAGTTGATCTTTTAGCTTGGGGATAGGATTTATGAGTTGCAAAGCTGGAGGATTCAATTCTAGAGGCAGGTAGTTGATACATGTGGTTGTACTACTGTCCAAGTGGGAGAATTGTTAAGTGTGAATCCTGGTTTTTGAGTCAAGTAGTAGAAACCCGAGAGTTTGCTAGACATGCACTCGACATATTGCTCGAGTGAAGTTGTGATAGAGAGTTCCCTCAATACTTGCTGGACAGATGGCTTGAACGAAGATCAAATTGAAAGTTCGCTCAATACTATTTTGATAGTTGAGACTTAAGCGAAGCCCAGGCAGAGGGTTCACTAGAGCCTCGCTCAAAAATTGCCTCGAGCGAAACCCAGGCAGGTAGTTCGCTCAAGCCTAGCTCAACAGTTGGCTCAAGCGAAGCTCAAGCAAAGAGTTCACTCAATCACTACAAGAAAAATGGATTTTTGTAACAAATTTATTGCAACGAAAAGACTATTCGCAAGCAAAGGATATTGCAAAGGTAAATTAGGATGATCAAGAATGAGAAATAATTGAGACAAGAAAGGCAGTAGTGTCCAGACAGGACCTGTAGAAGTTACAAACCCAGAACAATCTCATTGGAGGAGAAGCTAAAGGTAAAGGACTTTTGCTGGCATAATTCAATACAATTGAGAGCATTTGCAGCTCACCTTTCTGTTTCTGTGTATAGGCTTTGCGAGGGAAAGTGGACATAAATAACTATGAATATATGAGAGAATACCTAGACCGAATGATGGCAAGTCAGGATAGTTTTTGCTTGCGGCCTGCTAGATAATCTCACCTTTGATTTTTCAATTTTTGGTTTGGGTTGTCTAAACAATATCAATTTTTTGGATTCACTAGTGAATTTAACACTGCGGTTGTTGTTTAGAAATCTCTACTTTTATACTAAATAAATTACTCTTGCAGCTAAAAATGAAAATTGGGTTGTAAGATTCTTGAAACAACAAAAAGTTTTGATCAAGCATTCTCGTTGTTTGATCTCCTCATATCTTTTTTCAGACCTGTTTATTGAAAGATGGCCGGCTACCAAGGAAACAGCATCGATGCCACCTATTTCTGAGTTTGTTTGTCAAGTTACCATGTGCGTGAACTCAAACTAATGCTCTGTCATGGTGTTGCAACTGCAGAAATTCTGTTGAGCACATTCTTGTCCAAGCTAGTTTGGCAGAAACGTAGTTCTTACTTCTAGTGCACAGGTTGGCAGGTCTGAATCCCCTGATCTGTGAGGTTGGAGAAAGACTTAATTTGCTTCGGACTTAATGGTTTCACTTTGCACTTAATATTGGCTGTAAACCATCACTACGTCCTGCCATGTACAAACAATTCATTTGCATAGTGAACTTTAAAATAGATGCGCATGCAGGGTAACAAGTAGACAGGGAAAGCAGCTTGAATGGAGAAGTATGGGAGGTCTCTTAAGATCACTCATCATCCAGTTTAAAATGTTTATGGAGGATTACCATGCAAAAGTCACCATTTAATAAGAAACGTCAGTTGGATAATCAGATTGAACTAAATGGAAGTATTCTAAAGAAGAGAAGTAGATACGGCTAACAAATACAGTGAAAATTTATGCTAAACTTTGATTCCTTAGAAATTGCACAGCTCTGGGTCATGGAGGGAGGCACACTGGCCTGTTCGGGTTCAAACTGAAAAGAGCCCGACAGCTCGAGCATTGAAGGAAAGGCCTTTTAGAACTGAACTTGATATAGTTTGGATGGGCTGTAGCCAATATTAAGTGCAAAGTGAAACCATTAAGTCCGAAGCAAATTAAGTCTTTCTCCAACCTCACAGATCAGGGGATTCAGACCTGCCAACCTGTGCACTAGAAGTAAGAACTACGTTTCTGCCAAACTAGCTTGGACAAGAATGTGCTCAACAGAAATTCTNAAGGGGTATCGCCTATGGGATCCCACTGCCCGTAAGGTGCTAATCAGCAGGGATGTTGTATTTGTAGAAGATAAGGTACAAGAAAAAGAAAATGATACTTCAAAAGAGAAACCAGAGACTACTACAGTTCAAGTTGAAGAAAGACAAAAACTAGAAGTTCCAGATTCTTCTGAAGCAACATCAGAGCACGAAGAACAAGAACAATTTAAGTGTGCAATTCCACAAGTTCAACGGTTAACTCGGGAGAAAAGAGAACCGGCTTGGCACTCAGAGTACATCATGGAGGGAAATGTCGCATACTGTCTACTAACAGAGGATGGAGAGCCATCAACTTTCCATGAGGCTACAAAAAGCCAAGAAGCTTCTCTGTGGATGATTGCAATGCAAGAAGAAATTGCAGCTCTCCATAAAAACAAAACATGGAATCTTGTTCCACTACCACAAGGAAGGAAGGCCATCGGAAACAAATGGGTTTACAAGATCAAACGAGATGGTAATGACCAAGTGGAGCGGTATCGTGCTAGATTGGTGGTGAAAGGATTCGCTCAGAAAGAAGGCATCGACTTCAATGAAATATTCTCTCCTGTTGTTAGACTTACAACGGTTCGAGTAGTCCTTGCGATGTGTGCTACATTTGACTTGTACTTAGAGCAATTGGACGTGAAAACCGCATTTCTTCATGGAAAAATTGAAGAAGAGATTTACATGCTCCAACCAGAGAGTTTTGAAGAAAAAGAAAAAGAGAACTTGGTTTGCAGGTTGAACAAATCTCTATACGGTCTCAAACAGGCGCCGAGATGTTGGTATAAGAGATTTGATTCCTTTATCATGAGCCTTGGATACAACAGACAAAACTCAGATCCTTGTGTTTACTACAAGAGATTTGGTGATGGTAATTTCATTGTTCTGTTGTTGTATGTTGACGACATGTTGGTAGCAGGCCCCAACAAAGATCGTATTACAGACTTAAAGGCACAGTTGGCTAGGGAATTTGAAATGAAGGACTTGGGACCAGCAAACAAGATTCTAGGGATGCAAATTTATCGAGACAGAAATAATAGGAAGATTTGGCTTTCTCAGAAAAATTATTTGAAGAAAATCTTGCGGCGCTTTAACATGCAAGATTGTAAGCCAATTTCTACCCCTCTTCTTATTAATTTCAAGTTATCCTCAAGTATGAGTCCTAGCAATGAAGCAGAGAGGATGGAAATGTCTCGAGTACCGTATGCATCAGCAGTGGGTAGCTTAATGTTCGCTATGGTTTATACAAGACCAGACATTGCACAAGCAGTGGGAGTGGTTAGTCGATACATGGCGAATCCTGGTAAAGAGCATTAGAGTGCTGTAAAGAGGATCCTGAGATATGTCAAGGGTACCTCAAATGTCGCATTATGTTATAAAGGATCAGACTTTACTGTTAGAGGCTATGTTGATTCAGATTATGCAGGTGATCTTGACAAGAGCAAGTCCACCTCAGGTTATGTGTTCACTCTTGCTGGAGGAGCTGTATGCTGGGTTTCAAAATTCAGTCTATCGTGGCTATTTCTATGACGGAGGCAGAATATGTTGCAGCTACACAAGCTAGCAAAGAGGCAATATGGTTGCAAATGCTACTGGAAGAGCTCGGACACATACAAGAGAAGATTGCTCTATTTTGTGATAGTCAAAGCGCTTTACATTTGGCAAAGAATCCAACATTTCATTCAAGGACAAAGCACATACGAGTTCAGTATCATTTCATTCGTGTGAAGGTGGAAGAAGGAAGTGTGGATATACAAAAAATCCATACAAAAGACAACCTAGCAGATATATTAACAAAGCCAATTAATAATGACAAGTTTATCTGGTGTCGATCCTCCTTAGGCCTAGCAGATATGTAAGCGGCATGAAGATGGAAAGTGTAGAAAAGATAGAAGGATTACAAAAGTGACTTTAAGTGGGAGATATGTGGCGGTAAAGCCACTTTTGTGGACTTTTATGAGTCAGACTTTTGCAGCAAAGGGATATGAATGATGGCTCATTTGACAGCTTGTATCAAGCTGGTACAGCTTGATTTCACACTGCCGTAACAGCTTGATTTCACACTCCAAAACAGCCATCTAGCTTCTATATATATGCATGTTTAGTTCTTCAAGATCTATCCCATTTTGAGAAGAAAAAATATAGAGAAAGAGAGAGAGTTTTTTAGAGAGAAAAATAGTAAGGTTTCTCCTAAATATTGTCTTTCCTTTTATAAGAGAGTGTATTTTTCTCCTTTTATAAGAGAGGGTATTGTCAATTGTGCTCTCCTTATTTAAGAGATAAATTCTTGTAATCCTTTTGCTATAGTGAAATCCTTCTACAATTTTTCCACACAAAATACTTTGGTGTCCATTAATTTTTTTTTTCTTTCATTCTTTCTCATTTCTACTTCAGTTGTAATTGTATGCCCCGTATCACAACATCCTAACATGAACCCGAACAGGCCAGTGTGCCTCCCTCCATGACCCAGAGCTATGCAATTTCTCGGGAATCAAAGTTTAGCATAAATTTTCACTGTATTTGTTAGCCGTATCTACTTCTCTTCTTTAGAATACTTCCATTTAGTTCAATCTGATTATCCAACTGCCGTTTCTTGTTAAATGGTGACTTTTGCATGGTAATCCTCCATAAACATTTTAAACTGGATGATGATGATCTTAAGAGACCTCCCATACTTCTCCATTCAAGCTGCTTTCCCTGTCTACTTGTTACCCTGCATGCGCATCAATTTTAAAGTTCACTTGCAAATGAATTGTTTGTACATGCAGGTAGGAGTGATGGTTTACATGAATGAATCAAAAGCAGATACACGTGCTGAGAGAGAGAGAGAGAGAGAGAGAGAGAGAGAGAGAGATGAATAAACCCAAGAACTCCCTGAGATAACAAAGCCTTTTAATTGCATAGTGTCATATAAATAAATGAAACAAATCTGTTATCGTTCTTCATCTTCTTCCTCTTCATTGAAGCTCATTTCAAGGTAAGAAAAAGCTTTGCCAATTATATTTGTTTTCAGCTAGGTCATGTCAAGGTAATAAAAACAATGTGCACCGAATAGAAGCGTAATTACGATATTTTTTTTAGACTTCTTGTAATTTTGGATGAATGGAAATCCATATTATTATTTTCCTTTGCTTTAATATTATTATTCTTCTTTTCGTTGTGATACTATTGAGTAGTTGTCATTCACTCTGGCCAATGGGTCAAAAGGCAAGATTGATTCCTAGAAATAATATTTACAGTCATAAAATGTATAAGTATTGTACAATTCTTTTGAGAAAAATGAATAAATACTAAATCCATATGAAAAAAATTAATTAATTTTAATATAGTAGACCCTACTCTTTTTTAAAAGAATTATGTAATAATTGCATATTTCATTAATATATGTAGTATTACTCAAATAAATATCCTTATGGAAAGTTTGTCTTCTTTAAGAAAGGTAATTAATGAAATTGAAACGTATGATCCTTAAAATGCAGATTAATAGAAACATAAGTGAAAAGTAATTTCTATCGTATACAACGACTCACACGTCGTGGTTGGTTAATTTGAATATGAGAGTTGGATCTCATATCGAATTATATATAATTTATACCAACAATTTAAATTACTAAAATGATAATTAATTTAATCACTTTTTTTGAACGATAAACCTTATCCCTTAATCGTTGAGCTACATAACATATCAACGTCCCAAGTACATAAAACTCACGCAATAGTACGTCTATTCAAAAAGCTCATAAAACAATACAACTCTTTAAAAAAAAAACACACACACAAAATTCAGTCACATTAAAGACTACTATAGATCAAATTAAGTAAGAACCGACTAAAGTTTGTTGGGTTCCAAGTAAAATAAAAACCGAATCCATGCATGAGATCATACGGGACATGGATTCAGTTCCAAAATTAATAGAACCCAAATCTTTAAAAAAAAAAAAAGGAAACTAATGTTTCGCATGCATCAATTTCTAAAGAAGCTAGCTAGCTAGGAAACCGTTTTGCCATGGCTGCTAGCTCTCTTCAACGTCGAGGGGCAGGAATTATCCAAAAGGGTGGTGGATCAAACTTGGAACAATAATCAGTTGTTTCAAAACTTCCATCTGTCAAGTTGAACGTGCCGAAATCATGACCGCCATACAAGTAATCCTCATCCACCTGATTCCAGTTATCATCGGAGAAGTAAATAGTATTCGATTCACATCCTTCAAGATCATGAATGGAAAACGATATGGAGTAGTTCCCACCCACAAATATCACTCGATCACCTAAAGATTCCACTTTCTTCCATGTCTCCTGTTTGTGATCTAACTCATAGACGTTGAATAGCTTTGTTCGGTATGGACAAACCAAAGGGTGCGTATCGTCAGGGCTAAGAAGATCATACTCATCCACTGCTATCCCCTCTGAATTAACAAAGTAGCCGACGATCCGATCGACAAGCAAAAGACCTGCCATTGATTCCACCAAGTAAGATTGAGTGAAAAACTTATTTCGTGGAAAGTTCTCGTAGTGATCAACTTCGGAAACTGGTGCAGAAGGTCTGATAATTTTCGTGGGAAAAGGACTACGAAAATCCCATACTGCAATCGAACCGTTGTCTGCAAGTGTACAAAGCTGATTCTCGTAGCATATGACATCGCGGTAACCTTCGTCACCAAGTCCTGTCCAAGTGTTGTCTTCGAGCGTGCAGAATGCAAGCCTTGAATGGATTCCATAGATTACCACCACCCTGCAAGACTGGTTCATGAACAGCACGACAGCCTTGACGATGAAAATCTTCCGCAACTGTTCGATAATTTCGCCAACGTTGGGTTTCATTTTACGAGGAAACGCCGGAAGTTCGACTTTAGCCTTACAGAAGGTATTAAACAGACGCGGGTTTCCTCTTTGATCCAAAACCACCATCCAACCGTGGGAAGAGCCCACGCACCAAGCATCAGGAAGCCCGTCGAACACGTTCTCGATCTTGTAAGTCTTATTCTCGGCGAGGCTGAAGAAGCAGCGAGCATCATCACTATCGTCTTCCTGGTCACTGGGAAGCATGAGCCATGGAGTTTGAGTTAGTGCGGCGCATGACAAGGAAGACACAGTTTGGGAATCACGATCCATGGGATTTGGAGACTAAAGGTTTTGCCGTGAGGCAAGAGAGGAGGAGTTTGAATTAAAAAAACATGGAGGATTTATATAGGAAGGCAGAACAAATCCAAATCCTATGCAAATTAGGAATACGACTTGTTCCGCAAGTTTCTGGGATTCCTTTTTTTTTTTTTTTTTGGGTCTCAATAAACAAAAGCCCATAGATGTGATACTCCTGGGCTATTTTGGGCCTGTTGAAGCCCAACTCTCATTGGGCCATGTGTGGATGTCAAACTTTCTTCACCCGAACACGCAGTCACACACACTCTCATCTCTCTGTCTCTCTCTCTCTCGCTTCTCTTTTCCCACTTCGAACGATTAAGGTACTCTTCCTCTTCCGTCTTTTGATTTTGGAAACATTATCCGCAAGTGGAAATGAAATTTCTTTTCTTTTAATAAGTGATTGGTTTGTTTCTTGCCCAATGATTGTCGATAAATTTTTAATTTTGGAAAGTTGGCATTTCATTTAGGTTTCAACTCTAACATTTACAGCTCTCAATTATCAATGAAAAAACATATCTTTCTGTTTTTAGCTCCTGAGAACCAAAGGAAACCTTCATTACTGGTTGTATCGTGTATACTGGCTAGTATGGAATGGTCAATTGCTGGCTTTTGTTGAAAGTCAATTTTTGCTCTCTTTGATCTGTCTTCTATTTTTAGAAATATTTGGCGTAAATGTTTCGTTTACCTGTTCATTAAAAGAGAATCCAATTTATATTCCCTTTGGCTGAAAATGCAATAATTCAAGTCTCTATTGTGGTCACTATGCATGTAATCATAAAATGCTAAAACTGTTCCCGAGAGAAGACAAGCTATTGCAAAGTTGCTTTATTACAATTCAGTCGAATTTTCTCGGATATCACGCATCTAGTTTGATCTGCTTCAAGAATTTTGCTTCTTAAATACATGGGAAAACATGAAGGTAACTATTGGGTAATGTTTGTGGATGCTGTAGCAGTTACAAGAATATTAATCGGTGGCAGTATAGCCTCTTTTCAGCGTTGGGAACTCTTTGCACTAAAAAGCATTAAATGCTTTTTCTCATTATTAAACAAAAAAGAATATATGTTTTTTTTTGTGGCTAGTCTTTTTAACTTGATCAATTTGGAGCTTAAAGGTTAGAAACTCGGCTAATTTGGCTTGTTTACTTGTGACTACTCGAAGAAGGCATCTTGTGCTAAGGAGTGATCCTGATGTTGCCAACTTGCTGTGTAGGTGCTCTCATGGTGTGCAGAAATGACAATGATTGAGACAGTGATGAATGTGTCTCGTAAAATTACTAACATTTCCTCTACCACTGCAAATATTCAGCATTCAGACTCGTCGTTTAAAAGATGGGGCTGAAAATATCCATTTATCAGATATGGGCTTCCGATGGTCTCACTCAGTGTAATTCTGGTATGTTTTAGCTGTTTAAAAATTGAACACATCTATTATATGGTGATCATAAATCATAACGTAATGACCTGAAATCCTTCATAATGGTCATCAAATAATACACTTATTACTTATCATAATTTGCATCATAATTTCTGATTTTAAATTTTGAGTTATAAAACATTTGTGATGCATTTCAACAACTAGAAAATGACTAGTTTTCTCTTGTGTAAAAGATGTAGACAACTTTTAATATTTTCAAAATAAATGTAGTGCTAAGTGTGCCTCATAGTGCCCAATGCCCATTGCCTTTGCCCCTCGCCCCCTTGTATCTCATGACTCTAGCGGCTTTACCACTGCTAGGCGGCTCTTTCTTCTCCTTCACCTTAAACAATACTATAGTTCATTTTAAAATACTTGTTTACACTTTATTTGATCAATATGGGACTTACACTTCCTTTTTCCTGTACTTTATAGAGTTGATATTTTCTATTAATGGACAAGAAATATATGTAAGGAAATAAGTACATTTATTTGAAATACTCAAAATATATTTTATTTAAGTAACAAAATCTAACATTTAAAAATTCTAATATTTTGTGTTTGGTTTGTCACAAGTTACATAAAGGAGCCTTGAAGACTAGGTTCAATTCTCAGTTTAAACATTCAAGCATGGTTGATATGCAAGCTGATTTCTAATATTTTGCTTGCACGAGTTACTTCTCTTAGATCTTTGCTTGCAGTTTATGCAATTGGATTGTTTTAGATGGATGTCAAGAATGCCTTCTTGAATGGTGATATTGTTGAATAAGTATATATGCAATACCACCGATTATTGCTACTTACTAGGGACTTGTTTGATTTCCGGCCATGCCGCAAAAATTCTTTAACAGATTTTGACAACACTATTCGTTTGATGAGAATGGACGAGAAACAAGCTGGATATTAGCATCAAACCGCGGTGCATTGAAAACTAGGGGCCTCCTTGCTCAGTTCATTTTATACAATATTGATAACAAAATCCCAACAGAAAGATGAAAAAAATCTGAAATGATGAAAACAATAACGACAATTTTAGAGTTAAGTTTAGGGGTGGATAGCCGCCAGCGGCCGGGTATCACCCCACCAACCCGGGAAAAAATAACCTACTCACAGAATAAATGGTAAGTTCTGTCCTTAATTATCATGGTAGTTCAATAATTGATTGATGCCAAGTTTGGAGTCAGTAATTTTCTGTCTTAAAAACATATCATATAATTAAAATTATTTATGTGCTTATCAATATTAATTGATATAACATCTTATAATAGGATGAGAGCACTATGTATATATATGTCCACACTCCGAGACTATTTAATAATTGCTTATATTTAGAGACGCATCTAGATCTCCCACAAGTGCTATTGAATTTGATTGGGGGTGGGGGTCGTTGCCCCAAAGGTTCGAAAACAAAAGTTCATAAAGAGATTAGAAAATTTTGGTTTTTTTCTGTACTACAAATATTTTGTGTTGGGTGTGTGACAAGGTACAAAAAGGAGCCTTGAAGACTAGGTTCAATTGCATCAATTCTCAGCTGAAACATTCAAACTTGGTTAATATGCGAGCTGATTTCTTAAATCAATATGAGAAAAGGAGAAGATAAAGAGTGGCTGGCCAACCGCAAGACATACAAAGAAATTAATTAGATTAGTGGTTGGGTTCAGATCGGACTCATGAAAGTTTGTCTTTGAGCATATCATGATATTTCTCATATCTTGACCACTTAAAAGAGATTAATTCACCCTGAAAACCCTTATTTATTAAGAGCAAGGGAATAACATATATTATCTTAATATATAGTACTGGAAACCAAATTCAAGAAAAAACATCTCAAAATAATTGTTCTCTTCCAACCATAGTAGTAAAGCAACCAAGAACTTTAACTATTTCCTTCATCACATCAACAAGGAGATATTGGTGGTGTTAACAGTGACATTGACCTTCTTCATACTGGTGGCAGCGGCAATGATTCCAACCTTGATGATGATGGTGGTGGTGGCGGCTGCAGCTTCGGCCTTGGCATATATATAGGCGGCTTCGGCTTATATATTGGAGGTATGACATAATGATGTTGTAAATTCCGAGCAGGGGTTGGTGGTGGTTGTGTGCTCTTTCTCCGGGAAACCACCTTCAAATATTTAGGATAGAAGTGGTTGGACTGAGGTTGATCAAAGTAGTAGGACACAGAGGCATGGGCACCCATGAAAGCGGATCCAAAGAGTAGTAGTAGTCCTCCATAGACCACTAAGGTCATCAGCAGATACCTTATCATGACACCCATTTCTTACTCTGCTTTTTTCTTTGTTTGAAGGAAATTGTTTCAATCGGTATGCTTTTATAAGTGTTAGATAATGGTTTGTGTAGTAGTCAATGGAGGAGGCGGCTTCGAAAGGCTGAACTTAAAAAAACAAAAAAAACAAAAACAAAGACTTGTGAGCCAATTAATGTCTAGTCGACTAAATTGTTTGGCAACAACAAAGACTTGTAAACCAATTAATGTCTAGTCGACATGGAGGAAGCCATTAAAGTCTAGGTCGTAGTAATTTGTGGGGTTGCTAAAGCAAGCAGTCAATGAAGGGAAACTTCCGATGGAGAAATGCTGCTCTTTATCATGAAGTGAAGATAAACATTCACATTTTTCCATCTACATAAAAATAAAAATAAAAATGTTCTTTGCTTTTAATTATTATTATTATTTTCTTTCAATATTACGTCAAATGATCAACACGATGTGTCGCGCATGAAAAACCCCCAGAATTTTTAGAATTTTCTACTCTTAAAAATTTCTTCATATTGATCAACCACTATTTCAAAATGAAATAGTTGAGAGCTTTGGGCATCTAATATTTCTCTCTTAAAAAAACCTGTTAATACGATGGCTCCTATTACGTTGACCGAAGCATTGACCCGACAAAGTGATCGATATATATCTATTATTTTTTTGTAATTAGAAAATATAAAAACAAGCATCGATCATTTTGAAGAATTTATGGTCCTATTCAATCGATGCATGGCCTGGGTCCCAAAGAAAGTGTAGCTTTTTGGATTGGGTATGGCCCAACGGTGGGTCCCCATTGACAAGATAATTGCAAGTGTGCACAGCCATTTTTGTCAAAATGAAAAGAAAAATAGGCCGAATGCCCTTTGTAATTTGATGTTTTTGGATTTTAAGACTAAATTATAAAAAGTGAAAATTCAAAATTATACAAAAAACTCTTCTTGCAGGTGCTCAGCGTACCCAATCGCAGACCAATACTGACGTAGAAAAATGAAACGGCGCGTTTCAGGTGATTTCGTTTCGTTTGAGTGGGAAGAAAGTGGTTTTGGTTTTTCCTCCTTTTTTTTTCTGACTGGGCTGCTCGAAGACTCTCCCCATCTGAAACTCCTCCCCCATCGAAATCTCCTCCCACACTCACTCTCGGTGAAGACTGAGACGCTCGAAGACTCCTCCCCCTATCAAATATACAGGATTTGCATGCTTTGTCTATAGGGAAAAATAATTTTCGAGAAGGGACCAAAAAGTTCAAGTGAAGGGATGCAGTAGTCAAACGGGGAAAAGCTACAATCCAAACTCAAAAATTCTATAATTTGCACAGCAACTCACAGAAGAAAAAGGAAGGTGTTAGTAGCCTACCCATTTGAAGATGAAGGCACAGAGAAGGAGGAACAATGTGAAATTGAGTTGGGCTAGTTGGAGTACAACGGCGACGGAATAGAGGGTGGCTCGGCCATAGCATATTAGTGTGGCAGAAGACAGAGAGATAAAGATCAATATTTTAGAGTGAGAGACGAAGAAAGTTAACGAGAGTGCAGACCGAGAGAAGAGAAAAAAACTGTCGAAGTGCTAACCTCGGGAGGATGATGCGCGACGGCGAAAGGTGCTTTGAGGTTGACTACGCTTGGCGTGAAGGAGAAGTTGTGGAAGAAAAGTGGGTGGTGGATGCTCTGTTTCGGGAAGCTAAAACAGAGACTTAGGGTGCTATACAGTGAGTAGGTTGTGATGGAACAAACTGTGTTGCTTGAGGATAGAAGAGCTGCAAGATGAAAGCTGAGCAGTGGTTAAGGTTGATTCCTTCAAGCTCTACTGTATATAATATAGATACTGCCTTCTGCTGTTAGCGGTTTCGTATGGTTGTCCTTTCCGTTTGGTTCTTTTCATTCAAGCAATACTGCTTTTTCGAGCGGGTCTAGGTCTAGTTGAGACTGAAGTCAATGCCCCTATTGTAAGGAAAATGGTGAGAATCATCTTATAGAAGTAGTGTTCTTGATTGTCGCTACTGCGGGTAAAAATATATTTTTCTGCCTAGTCTTCCTAGTTGATTCTTTATTTACCCACGGAATGATTAGTTTGGCTTCAGAAAGTTAGAGCAGGTTCATGCTTGGTGATGGAGGTTTTACGACCAACTACTGTGGCATCCTCGCTTGGTTGCGGAGTTGAGAGTGAGGGATGGTTCAAGGTGAGACTACTGAGACGTGCGCTGAACATTTCTGAAAGAAAAAAATAGATAAAGGAATAACATCTAATAAAATATTAAAATAACAATTAGTATGCGGGTTGGGTGCGCAACCCGCTTGTACGTAGCAGAATTGAAACTATATTTCTTGAACTTTTAAACACTATGATTTTTTTCTTTTTCTTTTAAAATAGTTGATAAGAAAGTTATTGTTTACAATAAGACGGAGCGAGAGTGGGAGGCGGGGAGGGTGGTACAAAAGAGGGAATGGACCCCTCCCTCTACCAAATGGGTATACATCTGTGCAAGGAAGGAGAGAGCCAGGATTATAATCTTAGAGGGCCGGATACTTTTATGTTTGGAATAAATAGTTAAATTGAGATTTTTTAACAATATCTCTAACAAAATGATAAAAAAATAAAGTGTAAACATTAACAAAGAAATGAATAAATTTTGGATTTGCATTTTTTTTATAAATGCTGATAATTTTACATTCTAACCTTTTCATATGTAGCAACCAAATGGTGAGGTTGAACTATGAAAACAACTATATAGGGATTAAATAAAAGATATAATATATGTGAACCATAATCTTCATTTTGTATTTCGCTAAATAATGAATAGTAGTAATATATATATATATATATAATTTAATTAGTGCAATTACATTCCACGTAGCTAGCTATCTAGAGAACATGATATTTTTGTTAAATATGTTTTACCTAGATATATAATTACAAGTTTTAAAAGAGAAATAATTTAATTTGAACATTATAAATTTTTAAAACAGGAAAAAATTAATTACTATAAATTTTTCAAAAACTTTACGTACATTCACTTTTACGAATTCATTGTATACTTCACTAATGTGCTTGGTTGTATCTTTTTTTTTAATATAAAATAATTATTTTAACCAATCACATCAATGAAGTGTACAAAGAATACGTAAAAGTGATTGTATATAACAGAACTCTTTATGAAATGATCTTTCGTTGCTGTCACCCTTTGTGAAAGTTGCTCTCTAACCATAATTTCTTTTTAAAGGTAGAAATATTATTATTTCAGTTTCTTTCTTAAAGTTTAAGGATTACTACAAATTAAAGATATTAGATATCATATATATTTATTGTTGATATATATTTGATTGACCACTGTGATTAGAAACATGATTAATTCTTCAGGAGACCTAGCTTGTATTTATTTATTTTTTCCTATAAATAAGCTCTCTTACTGTACATAATATTCATTCATTCAATAATATAAGTCTCTTTTAAATTCTATTTTACTTATTTTTTATATGGTCTGAGCGACATGGGTACGTTCCCTATGGACTCTTTGCAAAAGTTTTATGATGTTTTTCTTTTTTCCGATGAGATTGTTGACATTTGGTGCTTTCCAACTTTAACTTGATTATGAAGGTTCATATCGTCTGACCTATGAAAGACCCGCTCCCATCCACCTTCATATGTGTCCCACGACCCACCACAAGATTCGGCCCTCACCACCACGATCAATCACATATATATATATATATATATATTCATATTCTCAGTAACATCAATTGATAGGAAATTTGCACCAGAGCTCAAAACATATAATCTCATCTTATCTCATCTCATCATTATAATTTTTTCAAATTTTCACATAAAATATAATAAATAATTCAACTTTTTCAAATTTCAAAACAATAATAACAATATTTTATTCAACTCATCTAAAACTATCTCATTTCATCTCATCTCACTTCTAAATCCAAACCGGACCTAAGACTGACCTTAGATGATCCCTCACACACCACCTAGACGTTTACGGCCAATGGCCCTGTGTAGTATTGGAAAATTATATATTTCAATTGTTGTGATGTTGGGAATTAACTTGCTTTGAAATTGTCTGTTGTGTTAATTCATAATTAATGTTGTTGTCAAGTCATTCACTGATTATCTATTGTACGTTGTCGCATTATATTCATTATCCATCATTAATATTTCTGTAATTGTGCTATACTTTTGTATATGCTAAAATAAGTAAAATTGGTGGCTTTTGTTGTCAAGCGAGTATTTTATGATTGCGTGAATATCACGACCCAAAGTCGAGATGGGATATAATCTCAATGGAGCTTCCCTAGTCACTCAGGCGAGACAGTAACACTCTCAGGTCGAAGTCGTTGCCTTTCTGCTGGTAGAGGCTAAAGGATGCCTAGTCATATACACACCAGGCGAAGAGCTAGGCATCACTCGTTACAAAATTACATGCACAGTCATTACCGGTGGTGTGAGGAAAGGAGATAGAGTGTGCAGATGGTCTAAAGGGAAAACCATGGTGTATATATTAATAACATGAGTGTTTGGATATTTTAAGGGGTGTGTGAGTATCATGACTCTAAGTCAAGATGAGATATTATCTCTATAGAGCTTCTCTGGTTACTCAGGAACGTGTAAAACTGAGAGACATCTCTTAAGTTGTTGTTAGGCAACACGAGCTCGGGCTAGATAGTAACACTCTCAAGTTGATGCCGTTGCTTCTCTATTGGCGGAGGCTAGAGGATGTTTTTTCATGAACGCTTTGGACTCAGAACTTCGCATCGCTTGTTCCAAAATCACACACAGAGTCGTTATCCATGGCATGACAAAGGGAATCAGAGTGTGCATATGGTTCATAAGGGAGACTACGATGCATACCTTAATCAAATGGATGTTTTCAAAAATAAAATGGGTATATGCTTGAGTTTAACATATTGCAAGAATTATAATTGTTTTAAATTTCCTTTTTTTTTGTGCATAATTTCATTTTTTTTTCACTTGTTTGTATTTCGAATGTTAGTTTAGATTTCACTTATTGAGATTTTGTGAAATCTCACTATGGTGTCCCCCATCTACTATTCCACGGGTAGATTTTGATGCAAAGGATGTGACGAGTATGGAAGTCTGGCTCTACCTGAGGAGTGAAGATTTGGGATCTTTCTCCCTTTTGTTTTTAAGTGTTGTTATTTGGCTTGATTTCATTTGGATGACTATAATATTTTTATGTCTGAGATTGGAAGACTTATGGCTTATGGACATTAGATTGGTGATATAATTTTAATTTTCTGGAACTATTTGAATTAATGGATGTCCTATTTATTTTTCCACTGCAAATCAACTGCACACTCTTCTATTGCATGTATGCACATACTTACAATCACAATGCGCTAGGGGTGTATGACTTGAGTGGCCAACATCCCGGCATCACGACTTCCTCCAAAACACAAGCGGGGGTTGAGGGCACCGCATATGTTGACTAAAGGTGTTACGCTTGAGAAACTGAACTTGTACACAACTTGAGTTGATCTTTTAGCTTGAGGATAGGAGTTATGAGTTGCAAAGTTGGAGGATTCAGTTCTGGAGGCAAGTAGTTGATACATGTGGTTGTACTATTCTCCAAGTGGGAGAATTGTTGGGTGTGGATCCTGTTTCTGAGTCGAGTAGTAGAAATCCGGAAGTTTGCTCAACATGCACTCGACATATTGCTCGAGTGAAGCTGCGATAGAGAGTTCCCTTAAGGCTTGCTCGACAGATGGCTTGAGTGAAGATTAGATACAGAGTTTGCTCAACACTATTTCGATAGTCGAGACTCGAGCAAAGCCCAAGCAGAGGGTTCACTCGAGCCTTGCTCAACAGTTGGCTTGAGTGAAGCTCAGACAGACAGTTTACTCAAGCCTCGCTCAACAGTTGACTCAAGCGAAGTTCAGCCAGGGAGTTCATTCGATATTCACTCGACATCTTGCTCTAGCGAATAAACAAAAAATTGATCGCTTTAGGTTTTTCATTGTGCCGTTCATATATACATATAAGATTTAAAATAGAAAAACGGTGTGAAATGGACAAAGAAGAAACGGAAGGGCGATTTTGAGTGTAGAGAGAGAGAGAGGAAGTGATTGTTAGGAGAGAGAAATTGTATTCTCGTTGTGTACTTCAACTTTCATATGAATAATAAACACCTCCAGTAGTTCCATGAACGTAGACACGTTGTACCACTTAAATCTTGTGTCTTATGTGATTATCTTTTCTCCTTTTCGCTTTACTATTTCTCGTTATTGCTTCCTAACACTTGGGAGAGCATCTCCCCAAGACCAAGGTCGTTGCCACAAAGTATCTGTCACGAGTGTCATGTTGGAGTTGTTGGCTATTTCTAGATCCGTGTAATATCCCACCCCATCTCTTCCTCTTCTAAAACGTTGTGGTACTTTGTAATTCAGCAAGGATATTGCAAAGGTAAATTAGGATGATCAAGAATGAGAAATTATTGAGACAAGAAAAGCAGTACTGTCCAGAACAGGACCTGTAGAAGTGACAAACCGAAAACAATCTCATTGGAGGAGAAGCTAAAGGTAAAGTTTTTGCTTCCATAATTCAATACAATTGAGAGCATTTGCAGCCCACCTTTATGTTTCTGTCTATAGGCTTTGCGAGGAAAAGTGGACATAAACAACTATGAGTATATGAGAATACCTAGACCGAATGATGGCAAGTCAGGCTAGTTTTTGCTTGCGGCCCTGCTGGATAATCTCTACCTTTGGATTTTCAATTTTTGGTTTTGGTTGTCTAAACAATATCAATTTTTTGGATTCGCTTGTGAATTCTACCACTGCGGCCGTTGTTTACAAATCTGTACTTTTCTACTAAATAAATTACTCTTGCATCTAAAAATGAAAACTGGGTTGTAAGATTCTTGAAACAACAGAAAGTTTTGATCAAGCATTCTCGTTGTTTGATCTCCTCATATCTATTTTCAGACCTGATTATTGAAAGATGGTCGGCTACCAAGGAAACAGCATCGATGCCACCACAATATTTCTGAGTTTGTTTGTCCAGTTACCATGTGGGTTAGCTCAAACTAATGCTCTGTCATGGTGTTGCAACTGCAGAATTTCTGTTGAGCACATTCTTGTCCAAGCTAGTTTTGCAGAAACGTCGTTCTTACTTCTAGTGCACTGGTTGGCAGGTCTGAAATTGAATGATCTGCGAGGTTTGAGAAAAACTTAATTTGCTTCCGATTTAATGGTTTCACTTTGTACTTAAAAATGGCTATCAGCCCTTCCAAACTATATCAGGTTCAGTTCTAAAAGGCATGTCCTTCAATGCTCGAGCTGTCGGGCACTTTTCAATTTGGACCCGAACAGGTCAGTGTGCCTCTCTCTATGACCCAGAGCTGTGCAATTTCTCAGGAATCAAAGTTTAGCATATACTTTCACTGTATTTGTTAGCCGTATCTACTTCTCTTCTTTAGAATACTTCCATTTAGTTCAATCTGATTATCTAACTGACGTTTCTTATTAAATGGTGACTTTTGCATGGTAATCCTCCATAAACATTTTAAACTGGATGATGAGGATCTTAAGAGACCTCCCATACTTCTCCATTCAAGCTGCTTTCCCTGTCTACTTGTTACCCTGCATGCGCATCTATTTTAAAGTTCACTAACAAATGAATTGTTTGTACGTGGAGGCACGAGCGATGGTATACATGAATGAATCGAGAGCAGATACACGTGCACAGAGAGAGAGAGAGAGAGAGA
Source organism: Carya cathayensis (assembly GCA_011037825.1). Taxonomy (NCBI): domain Eukaryota; kingdom Viridiplantae; phylum Streptophyta; class Magnoliopsida; order Fagales; family Juglandaceae; genus Carya; species Carya cathayensis. The sequence goes on from QGSO01000191.1 coordinate 560,308, forward strand.
GAGATAAACCCAAGAACTCCCTGAGATGACAAAGCCTTTTACATGCATGGTGTCATATAAATAAATGAAACAAATCTGTTATCGTTCTTCATCTTCTTCCTCTTCATTGTAGCTCATTTCAAGGTAAGAAAAAGCTTTGCCAATTATATTTGTTTTCAGGTAGGTCATGTCAAGGTAATAAAAACAATGTGCACCGAATAGAAGCTTAATTACGATATTTTTTTTAGACTTCTTGTAATTTTGGATGAATGGAAATCCATATTATTATTTTCCTTTGCTTTAATATTATTATCCTTATTTTCGTTGTGATACTATTGAGTAGTTGTCATTAATCACTCTTGCCAATTGGTCAAAAGCCAAGATTGATTCCTAGAAATGATATTTATAGTCATAAAATATGTAAGTACCGTACAATTCTTTTGAGAAAAATGAGTAAATATATACTAAATTTATATGAAAAAAAATTAATTTTAATATAGTGACCCCACTCTTTTTCAAAAGAATTATGCAATGGTTGCATATTCCATGAATATATCTAGTATTACTCAAATAAATATCCTTATGGAAAGTCTGTCTTTTTTAAGGAAGGTAATTAATGAAATTGAAACGTATGATCTTTAAAATGCAGATTAATGGGAACATAAGTGAAAATTAATTTCTATCGTATACAACGAGTCACACGTCGTGGTTGGTTAATTTGAATCTGAGAGTTGGATCTCATATCAAATTATATATAATTTATACCAACAATTTAAATTACTAAAATGATAATTAATTTAATCACTTTTTTTGGGTGATAAATCTTAACCCTTAATCATAGTACGTCTATTCAAAAAGCTCATAAAACAATACAACTCTTTAAAAAAAAACACACAAAATTCAGTCACATTAAAGACTACTATAGATCAAATTAAGTAAGAACCGGCTACAGTTTCTTGGGTTCCAAGTANAGAAAAAGCTTTGCCAATTATATTTGTTTTCAGGTAGGTCATGTCAAGGTAATAAAAACAATGTGCACCGAATAGAAGCTTAATTACGATATTTTTTTCAGACTTCTTGTAATTTTGGATGAATGGAAATCCATATTATTATTTTCCTTTGCTTTAATATTATTATCCTTATTTTCGTTGTGATACTATTGAGTAGTTGTCATTAATCACTCTTGCCAATTGGTCAAAAGCCAAGATTGATTCCTAGAAATGATATTTATAGTCATAAAATATGTAAGTACCGTACAATTCTTTTGAGAAAAATGAGTAAATATATACTAAATTTATATGAAAAAAAATTAATTTTAATATAGTGACCCCACTCTTTTTCAAAAGAATTATGCAATGGTTGCATATTCCATGAATATATCTAGTATTACTCAAATAAATATCCTTATGGAAAGTCTGTCTTTTTTAAGGAAGGTAATTAATGAAATTGAAACGTATGATCTTTAAAATGCAGATTAATGGGAACATAAGTGAAAATTAATTTCTATCGTATACAACGAGTCACACGTCGTGGTTGGTTAATTTGAATCTGAGAGTTGGATCTCATATCAAATTATATATAATTTATACCAACAATTTAAATTACTAAAATGATAATTAATTTAATCACTTTTTTTGGGTGATAAATCTTAACCCTTAATCATAGTACGTCTATTCAAAAAGCTCATAAAACAATACAACTCTTTAAAAAAAAACACACAAAATTCAGTCACATTAAAGACTACTATAGATCAAATTAAGTAAGAACCGGCTACAGTTTCTTGGGTTCCAAGTAAAATAAAAACCGAATCCATGAATGCACGAGATCATACGGGACATGGATTCAGTTCCACAAATAGAACCCAAATCTTTATTTAAAAAGAAAAAAAGAAAAAAAGGAAACTAATGTTTCGCATGCATCAATTTCCAAAGAAGCTAGCTAGCTAGGAAACCGTTTTGCCATGGCTGCTAGCTCTCTTCAACGTCGAGGGGCAGGAATTATCCAAAAGGGTGGTGGATCAAACTTGGAACAATAATCAGTTGTTTCAAAACTTCCATCTGTCAAGTTGAACGTGCCGAAATCATGACCGCCATACAAGTAATCCTCATCCACCTGATTCCAGTTATCATCGGAGAAGTAAATAGTATTCGATTCACATCCTTCAAGATCATGAATGGAAAACGATATGGAGTAGTTCCCACCCACAAATATTACTCGATCACCCAAAGATTCCACTTTCTTCCATGTCTCCTGTTTGTGATCTAACTCATAGACGTTGAATAGCTTTGTTCGGTATGGACAAACCAAAGGGTGCGTATCGTCAGGGCTAAGAAGATCATACTCATCCACTGCTATCCCCTCTGAATTAACAAAGTAGCCGACGATCCGATCGACAAGCAAAAGACCTCCCATTGATTCCACCAAGTAAGATTGAGTGAAAAACTTATTTCGTGGAAAGTTCCCGTAGTGATCAACTTCGGAAACTGGTGCAGAAGGTCTGATAATTTTCGTGGGAAAAGGACTACGAAAATCCCATACTGCAATCGAACCGTTGTCTGCAAGTGTACAAAGCCGATTCTCGTAGCATATGATATCGCGGTAACCTTCGTCACCAAGTCCTGTCCAAGTGTTGTCTTCGAGCGTGCAGAATGCAAGCCTTGAATGGATTCCATAGATTACCACCACCCTGCAAGACTGGTTCATGAACAGCACGACAGCCTTGACGATGAAAATCTTCCGCAACTGTTCGATAAAGTAAGTTTCGCCAACGTTGGGTTTCATTTTACGAGGAAACGCCGGAAGTTCGACTTTAGCCTTACAGAAGGTATTAAACAGACGCGGGTTTCCTCTTTGATCCAAAACCACCATCCAACCGTGGGAAGAGCCCACGCACCAAGCATCAGGAAGCCCGTCGAACACGTTCTCGATCTTGTAAGTCTTATTCTCGGCGAGGCTGAAGAAGCAGCGAGCATCATCACTATCGTCTTCCTGGTCACTGGGAAGCATGAGCCATGGAGTTTGAGTTAGTGCGGCGCATGACAAGGAAGACACAGTTTGGGAATCACGATCCATGGGATTTGGAGACCAAAGGTTTTGCTGCTGCAGTGCTGGGGCAAGAGAGGAGGAGTTTGATTAAAAAAAACATACAGGGCGCAGGAAGATTAACATGGAGGATTTATATAGGAAGGCAGAACAAATCCAAATCCTATGCAAATTAGGAATACGACTTTTTCTGCAAGTTTCTGGGATTTTTTTTGTTTTTGGTCTCAATAAACAAAAGCCCATACATGTAATACTCCTGGGCTCGTTTGGGCCTGTTGAAGCCCAACTCTCATTGGGCCTTGTGTGGAAGCTGTAGCGTTCACAAAAGTGTCAACTTTCATCACCCGAACACGCAGTCACACACACTCTCATCTCTCTCTCTGTCTCTCTCTGTCGCTTCTCTTTCCCCACTTCGAACGATTAAGGTACTCTTCCTCTTCTGTCTTTTGATTATGGAAACATTATCCGCAAGTGGAAATGAAATTTCTTTTCTTTTAATAAGTGATTGGTTTGTTTCTTGCCTAATGATTGTCGATAAATTTTTAATTTTGGAAAGTTGGCATTTCATTTAGGTTTCAACTCTAACATTTACAGCCCTCAATTATCAATGAAAAAACATATCTTTCTGTTTTTAGCTCCTGAGAACCAAAGGAAACCTTCATTGCTGGTTGTATCGTGTATACTGGCTAGTATGGAATAGTCAATTGCTGGCTTTTGTTGAAAGTCAATTTTTGCTCTCTTTGATTTGTCTTCTATTTTTAGGAATATTTGGCGTAAATGTTTCGTTTACCTGTTCATTAAAAGAGAATCCAATTTATATTCCCTTTGGCTGAAAATGCAATAATTCAAGTCTCTATTGTGTTCACTATGCATGTCATCATAAAATGCTAAAACTGTTCCCGAGAGAAGACAAGCTATTGCAAAGTTGCTTTATTACAATTCAGTCGAATTTTCTCGGATATCACGCATCTAGTTTGATCTGCTTCAAGAATTTTGCTTCTTAAATACATGGGAAAACATGAGGTAACTATTGGGTAATGTTTGTGGATGCTGTAGCAGTTACAAGAATATTAATCGGTGGCAGTGTAGCCTCTTTTCAGCGTTGGGGACTCTTTGGACTAAAAAGCATGAAGTGCCTTTTCTCATTATTAAACAAAAAAGAATATATATTTTTTTTTTTGCTAGTCTTTTTAACTTGATCAATTTGGAGCTCAAAGGTTAGAAACTCGGCTAATTTGGCTTGTTTACTAGTGACTACTCGAAGAAGGCATCTTGTGCTTAGGAGTGATCCTGATGTTGCCAACTTGCCGTGTAGGTGCTCTCATGGTGTGCAGAAATGACAATGATTGAGACAGTGATGAGTATGTCTCGTAAAATTACTAACATTTCCTCTACCACTGCAAATATTAAGCATTCAGACTCATCGTTTAAAAGATGGCGCAAAAAATATCCATTTATCAGATATGGGCTTCCGATGGTCTCACTCACAGTGTTTGGGGCGGTTGGTCTTGGTCATCTTTTGCAAGGCAGGTTAGTGCAATTTTTATTCTCAATGTACGATTCTAAGATGTCTGGTCTGACTGTTGATTATGTAAAAATGCAAATAAATCGAATAAAGTGCTCTTGAATCTAGTCAATTATTCCAAGAAGGGGGGAGGAGAGATAGAGGGACAGACGGAAAGCATTCATGATACCATTTGGTTTTTCTTTTGTTTGAGTTTTATAACATGCTTTTATTAGGAAATTGATTCGTATGAGCTGTGGTATTTAGGGTTTTCTAGTTTAGGTCCTTCATTTATGGATTTCAAGCATGTTCAGGTAAGTAACTCAGAGGCATAATCTTAGAGGTTTTTTTTTTTTTTTTTTTTAAATTTTTTAAGATGAGAAATGCTGTGGACCATGATAATGTAACATGTTTTTTTACCCAAACCCCAAATCTGTGTAGTTCACTCGCATCAATGAGGTAAATCATCGGATTTTCACCCATGGGAAGTTGGCCTTTAGAAATTGTTTGCATTGAAGGGTTCAAACCTTGAAACTTGGGAGAGCATCTCCCCAAGACCAAGGTCCTTACCAGAAATTATCTGTTACGTTGTCATGTTGGAGTTGGCAATTTCTAGAATGGTGTAATATCAAACCCCCCCCACCCCCAAATCTCTTCCTATTCTAAAACGTTTTGGCACTTGTAGTTCAGCAAGGATATTGCAAAGGTGAAGGATGATCAAGAATGGGAAATTATTGAGACAAGAAAAGCACTGTCGAGAACAGGACCTGTAGAAGCATACAAACCAAAAAAAATCTCATTGGAGGAGGAACTAAAGGTAAAGGACTTTTGCTGGCAAAACTGAATACAATTCAGAGCATTTGATGCTGACCTTTCTGTTTCTGTGTATAGGCTTTGCGAGGGAAAGTGGACATAAACAACTATGAGTACGTGAGAATTCCTAGACCAAATGATGGCAAGTCAGGCTAGTTTTTTATTGCGGCCTGCTGGATAATCTCTCCCTTTGGATGTTCAATTTTTGGTTTTGGTTGTCAAAACATTATCAATTTTTTGAATTCACTAGTGAATTTCACCATTGCGGCTGTAGTTGAGAAATCTGTACTTTTCTACTAGATAGATTACTCTTGCAGCTAAAAATATAAACTGAGTTGTAAGATTCTTGAAACAACAAAAAGTTTTGATCAAACATTCTAGTTGTTTCTCCTCATATCTTTTTTCAAACCAGTTTATTGAAAGATGGTCAGCTACCAAGGCGGTATCAGTGCCACCCCAATATTTCTGAGTTCGTATGTCAAGCTAATGCTCTGTCATGGCTTTGAAACTGCAGAATTTCTGTTGAGCACGTTCTTGTCCAAGCTAGTTTGGCAGAAATGTCATTCTTCCTTCTATTGCGCTGGTTGACAGGTTTGAATCCCCCTGATATGCGAGATTAGAGAAAATCTTAATTTGCTTCCGATTTAATGGTTTCACTTTTACTCTTAACGTTGGCTATCTCCCTTTACATACCATACAAGTTCACTGCTAAAAGGCCTGTCCTTCAATGCTCAAGCTGTCGGGCTCTTTTCAATTTGGACCCGAACAGGCCAGTGCCCCTCCCTCTATGACCCTGTGCTGTTCAATTTCTAAGGAATCAAGGGGTGGCATTTAGCCTAAATTTTCAATCTATTTGTTAACCGTATCTACTTCTCTGCTTTAGAATACTTCCATTAGTTCAATACACTGACGTTTATTATTCAATGGCGAGTTAGACCTCCATATTTCTCCGTTCAAGCTGCTTTCCCTGTCTACTTGTTACCACACTGCATGCGCATCTATTATAAAGTTCACTTGCAAATGAATTATTTGTACATGCAGGCACAAGTGCTGGTATACATGAATGAATCGAGAGTAGGTACACGTGCACACACATGGCCTAGATCCTAACCGGGTGTACCCGGGCCGAAACCTGGTTCGGGTTTGAAACCCTACCCAACCCAAAACCCGGGTAAACAGTACTAAATAAAACCATGTACGTCAAGCTAGAGTTAAAAACACAAACAAATTGTTGTCATGTATTGGGAGGTCAGAGAAACGGAATCTCGATTCTCAACAAAGTGATAAGAAATAGATGCTCACGGAGTAAATGGTTGATTCTCTCCTTAATCATCATGGTAATTCAATCACTGATTGATCTCAAGTTCAAGTCCAATATTTTAAAAGGAGTTAATTATTTATTAGGTAACTTTTTTCCTGTCTTAATATATCATATAATTAAGATTATTTATATACCTATCAGTTTTAATTGATATGGCATCTTATGATAGGGTCTGCCCAGCGGTTTTTTTTTTTTCATTTTTCTTTTCACATTTTTTAATCATTTTCTTAATCATTAAGTAAAAAAAAAAATACATCAATACATTTAAAATCACTAAGTAAAAAAAAAAAAATCCCCAGCGGTCAAATTGGGCGGTCAAGCCCAGACGGCAAAGAGGCTTTTTCCCTTATAATAAGATGGGCAAAAAGGCTTTTTCCCTTATAATAAGATGAGATATAACGTGCTTTTTTACACTTCAAGACTACTTAATAATTACTTATATTTTAGAAGCATCCCTCCCACAAATGTTGTCGAATAGGTTGGGGGGCCGGGAGTGGTTCAGTCCCCCCAAAGGTTCAAAAATTAAAGTGAATAAGAAGATTAGACAAATTTAGTTTTCTCAGTACTACCAATATTTTGTTTTGGGTGTGTGATGAGGTACATAAAGAGCCTTGAAGACTAGGTTCAATTCTCAGTTGAAACATTCAAATGTGGTTAATATGTGAGCTAATTTCTTAATTCAATATGAGAAAAATAAAAAGAAAATAAAGAGTGGCCGACCAACTGCAAGACTAAAGAGGAATTAGGGGGTTGGGCTTAGACCAGACTATCAGAGTTTGGCTTAGAGCAGACTATCGGAGTTTGTCTTTATGTATATCGGATTTTTTAAATCTTAACCAATTAAAGAAATTAATTAACTTCAAAACCCCTTATTTATTAAGAGAAAAATAGCATATGTTATCTTAATATATAGTGGAAACCATATTCAGGAAAAAACTTCCCAAAATAATTGTTCTTTTTCAAACATACTAATAAAGTAATTAAGAACTTTTAATTATTTCCTTCATCACATCAACATGGCGATGCTGGTGGCATTAACGGTGACATCGGCCTTCTTCATATTGGTAGCAGCAGTGAAGATTCCAACCTTTATGATGTTGGTGGTGGTGGTGGCGGCGACGGCGGTGACCTCCTTTGAATTGGAGGCTTTTGATGAACTCGTGAATTCAAAGTAGGGGGTGGTGGTGGTGCTAATCTCGTTCTATGGGAAACCACCTTCAAATATTTATGATAGAAGTGGTTGGACTGGAGTTGATCAAAGTCGTAGGATACAGAGGCATGACCTATGAAAGCGGATCCAAATAGTAGTAGTAGTCCTCCATAGATGAATACCGAGGTTATCAGTATATACCTTCTCATCACACCCATTTCCTACTCTCTATTTTTCTTTCCTTTGAATGAAATTGTTTCGATCGGGTATGCTTTTATAAGTGTTTGATGATTGATAGACGTGTGGGTAAATTAATGTTTAATTAGATCATGGTTTGTGTGTGAACTCGCTAAAGTAAGTCAATGGAGGAGGCGGCTTTCCGTAAAGGATGAACTGCAAAAAGCTTTAAAATTCTCCCCAAAAAAAAAAAAAAACTGTTAGTTGAAAATTTGAATATATATCTTTTTATGGACATAAAGAGATGATAACTATGTTAGTTGAAAATTTAAAAATAATAAGTCTGTTTTTTTACAAGGGAAATGCCTTTTTGTGGCCCGGGCTTGAACTCCGGTTTGATTACTGGCTAATTTTTTTATTTTTTTGTATTTTTTTACTTAATAATTAAGAAAATAATTTTAAATATATTAATATTTTTTTTTATTTAATAATTAAGAAAGTGATTAAAAATGTTAAAAAAAAAATCACCATCCAGCTATATGAATAGGGCGGCATAGTAGCCGGACACTTTTTATTAAAAAAAAAAAAATTTATACAAAATATATTTATTTCATACTTCTATAAATAATTTTTATTTAAAAAATTTATAATCATATTCAATCGATGCATGGACCTGACTGATGGCTGGGGTCGCCGAAAGAAAAAGTGTAGGCTTTTGTACTGGGTATGGCCCAACGGGTGGGTCCCCATTGACTAAGATAATTGCAAGTGTGCACAGCCATATTTGTCAGGAGGAAGAGGAAAAATACGCCACGCCCTTTGTGATTAGATGCTTTTGGATTTTATACATCTAAATTGTAAAGAAAAATGACGTGTACAACTTTAAAATAGATAAATTTTATGAAGTTCTCGTAAAATGGTGGATTCTATTTTAAAATAATATAAAATAATTATTTTTTATTATTAGAATTTATTTTTTTATTAAAAATTTATCTATTTAAAACTTATAATTAATATTATTCAATTGTAAAGAAGTGAAAACTCAAAACTATATTTTCCAGAACTTCAATTTTAAAGATCCTGATTTGTTTTTACTTTTTATTTTTTAAATTGATATAAAAGTCATTGTTTAGTATGTTTACTATGGGGATGGACGGCAGGGAGGGAGATTTACGAAATCGATTTCGTTTTTTATTTTTAATTTCAGCTCAGTTTTTTCGCATTATTAGTTTTTTATTATCTCTATCTAGAGTACTGTTATTCTAAAGATCACACATTATTTATATAGTATAATTTAATTTAAAAAATAAATTTTAAAATTTAAACTTTATAAATCAAATTTTAACATTTAAGTGATATGGACTATGTGTTCTATATGCTAACTTGATGATATAATAATTCTTATGTCCAACATATTTCTCAAATCTCAAACTCCAAATGGACAAATTTGAAATTTGATTATAGCTTACATATTTGATTTATCGTCGATAATAGGGGTGTAAAAATAAATCGAAAAACCGGTCCGAACTATTTAGTTCGGTTCGACTTTCGACAAATACAATCCGAAATCGGTTCCTTCATTTTAAAAACAGGTCAAATTCGATCCAAAATTGATTTTATGTTTTCCAACACTAGACTGGACTAAATGGGTTCACATATTATATGTACATTTTGGAAAATGCTTGTATGCCCTCTCCCCATGCCCTCTCAAAGTAACCGCTGGTCACAAAATTTTTTTATTTTTTTATTTTTTTTACTTAAAGATTAAGAAAGTAATTTTAAGTGTATTGATATTTTTTTATTTTTTAAAAATGTTTAAATATATTAAAAAATATGAAAAAAAAAGTGTGCATGCGGTCAAAATGAGAGGTGCACTCTGAGTGGCAGAGTAGCACCGCCCATATATTTTATCAATTTTTAATATTTTATATATAATATATATAATTATGTATGAAATAATATATTATAATTTAAAATATAACATTTTAATCTTAAATATGAATATTTATTTGATCATATGTTTTAAATATAAAATATATATGAAATATATTTTATTGCCTAATAAATTATTAACATATTTCTTTTGATAAATATATTAGTAATACTAATATACTTATTATATTAAAACCGAAAAACCGGATGGAATCGGATTGAAACTAGTAAAACTGGAAGTACCAGTTTAGGAGGAGTAATCAGTGCGTAATCAATTTTAAAAAATACAAAAACCGGTAACACTGGTTCGATCCTAAATTTTGTCTAAAATAGGACTAAACCGTATTGTTTACTCACTCAGTCAATATGATGAAAGTGGAGTTAGTGATAGAGTAACTGGCAATTGTGAAAAAAATGAGTATTAATGACTAATTATTTGTGATGAGAATGGACTCATTCTGATAGAAAATTATAATTTTTGTAGTAAATAACTGATTAAGTTTTTTTTTGCAATGAATTGGAATATTAAATTTGAAATTGTGGTCAACAAAAGATTTATAACAGATCCACGCCAACAAATGGCTAATAATAGACGGAAAGATGGAGTGAAAAATGGGCTAGTTTATATGGCTTTGGGTGTTGAGAAGTGTTAAGGAGAGTTGTGAATAGTAATAAAAAATAGGTGAAAAGTAATAATAAAGTAATGAATAGTAATAAAAAGTAGATAAAAAGTAAGGAATAGTAGAAAAAAAAGGTGAAAAGTAATAATAAAATAATGAATAGTAGTGAGAAGTGTTGAGGAAAGTTGAAGTACTCTCCGTACCCAAACGCTTAGACTTCAAATAATGCTCACAATATATTAGACCCCAATAGAAAAGGCCAACGATTAAAATGTGATTGAATATAAAGCATAGATCATTATTTATAGGAAAATTACAAGAAGATGAGGTAAGGTATATTTTTTGATAATTATAAAAATTCAACCTCTTGATTTGATAATTATGAATACTAAATCAAGATAAATAATCAAATTCTTGCATTTGAAAAGTGATATTTAGATACCCTTCAAAGAAACCATTGAGCCACAATTAGGTACAAGAGTGATGCTACTCCCATCGAAGGTTCGGTACAGTGTAATTTTTTTTTTCCTTTTTTTTTCCAAAAATTTTTTAAATCACTTTAAATATTTAAAAATAAATAAATTTATAAACTTATTACAAAACTTCTTTAACTTATAAGTAAAAAAAATTCGGTACAAAATATGTGTATAAAAATTCGGTGGCTCTATTATTTCTCTAGATACAATTTGACCATAGTTCTTACATGTTTTTTTTTCCCCTCCTTTTCCCTATCTATGTTTGCACACCCTATTGTATAAATAGTAGTCATAATCTTAAGTTATTCTTGTTTTACTTTTTGAGATATCCAGCACCATTAAACCATAATTAATGCAAGTCCATACATATAAATACCATTTAAGGGCGATGACATTTGCCCAAAAAGTATAAGGGAATTAAACAATGCCTTGAAATGCTTCAAAACGGAGTGGCTTGGGAAGTGAGAAATTAAGCTACACTCGCTCGGTTTCAGGAGGCAATCAGATCAAAGGTTCTCGTTGGCTTACACGATGCTTTGTTATAAATTTGATCTTTATCTCTTTAGATAGCTAAAATATTTATCTTGTATATGTATGTTGTCCCATGTTTATTTGTGTTCAGTATGTTCTTTCTTCAGTTAGATATTAGAATTAGAAATTATTTGGATACACAGTTTAGATGAGATAAGATGAGATATTTTAAATAGTAATAAAAACTTTTGAGTTAAGATAAGATGAAATAGTTTGTAAAAAAAATGTGTGCTTAGATAGTGAGATGAAGTGAGATAGTTTTTAATTTTTAGAGTATCTGAATTATGTACTGTTCATGTACTGTTTACGTCAGGTTGGCACTGTTCATGTTAGTTTTCACTGTTTATTTACTATTTATTTAAATAAATATTTTCAAAACTTAATAGATGAAATTAATATTGTGTTTAGATAACCAAAATTACTATACGATACAACTCCAAATGAGAAGTTTTCATCTGTATTGGCTAACCAAACAGGGCCATGTGGCCCTATTTCTAATAGATTATCTCATATATGTTATAATCTTTAAGTTATTCTATGTTCAAGTTGGTGGATAAAGTACACCAATATCCAATAACTTAAATAGTAAGATTTGATTTATAAAATTCAAAAATTAAAATTTTTATTTTCAATTAAATTATGTCATATATACACTTTATTCAGTGTATTCTATACACAAACTTGGTAATAGAATTTTTCAGAGTCCTTAGAACTAGAGTACTCTAAACGAAAGAGTCTCATGATCATATATAGAGATGAATGTTAAAAAGGATCCTTCTGTGTATATATAACCTACCGTATATATATAACCCTATTTCTAAACGTTTTCACTTGTTTTTATTTATTTTATTTTATAGACAATTAATCAATTAACACATAAAATTAATAAAATTAAAATGAAATAATTATTTGCTTCTAATGATTTCATTCAGACAGATGGAACTCTTCAAGAGAGTTGCGTGCTAGGTAGAGGGACAAAATAACCACGCATGCACGCCGCCCATCGCTGCGTTCGAGCTTCCTGTGTTGCGCGCGCGGCTGCCGCGACCAGACAACCTCTTAATTTCCATCTTTTGCCTTTTTGTTTGTTATTTCTCTCCGAATCAAGGACAGCATCATCGTCCGAATAAATCGAGGGTCCCCCTTGTCGGGCCTCTCAGCCTCTGATCCCCAAGTCAATCCTACACCCAATACGTACCATTGAATACAGATACTGCTTACAGGTACAGTCCAAGAAGAAGGATACAGATCATAACAAATAACGAAAAAAAATCATAACAAATAACGAAAAAAACAATGTGTTTGATCCTTCAAAGATACTATAATCTATCCAAAAGTAAACGATGAGCTTTTTTTTTTTTGGCTTTTGTTTTGCCTTTTTGCAGATTTCAGCGTCGGCTAAAATATTCAGAATCGGAAACGCACACGGTGCTACGACCCAGCTGAGCACTGATGACAGTCCAGAAGCTTTTGAACTTGAGTTTTCAAGTCGTCGCTTGGGTTGTTGTCGAATTGCTTGTTCTGTTGCAGATGTCACCTCTCGCGGCCGCACAGAACGGAATGGGACTTCAAGATCAGCAATCGCAGGGATCGCTCGACGGCCTCGAGTTAGACAAACGCATAGCCCGCATCATGGTGATTATTGTAAGCGTAATCTTCTTCCTCGGATTTTTCTGTGTCTACGTGCGCCAGTGCACTAACAGCGTCATCCGCGGCCGCTTCGACCTCGCCACCATCACCGTCGGCAGGAACGCCCTGCGCTCGCGCTTCGCTCGTGGACTCGGCGCTGACACCATCAAAACCTTCCCGACATTTTTGTACTCCACCGTTAAGGGGCTCAAGATCGGCAAGGGCTCGCTGGAATGCGCCGTGTGCTTGAACGAGTTCGAAGATGAAGAGATTCTGCGTTTGCTCCCCAAGTGCAGCCACGCCTTCCACGCCGACTGCATCGACGCCTGGTTGGCTTCTCACTCGACGTGCCCGGTTTGTCGGACCAACCTGGTTCCGGAACCCGGAGAAATCCCAAGTGCCGTTCTGTATATCCCAGATCCGGAAACCGAGTCTGGTCAACCCGAACAGAGATCCGATGCCGAGGAGACGCATGCTCGTGTTGCTGATAGTGATAAGAGTACTAGAGATTCAGAAGCTGCGAGCGTGAATTTAGCGAATCATACTCGTGGGAAAAATCAGGACCGTTCAGTCACGGGTTCCCGATTAGCCGACATATTCCAGCGATCACATTCGACGGGTCACTCGCTGGTTCCGCCGGACGAAAAGTACGAGAAGTTCACATTAAGGTTACCGGAAGACGTCCGGAGTCGGCTGATAAGTTCCACCTTGAACCGTACAAACAGCTGCTTGCCTTTTCCTCGAGAACGGAGTTCCGCGAGGGGTTACCGGAGTGCCAGTGGTCGCATCGGAAGTGGGAGAAACCACCTGTTCTACGAGCGATTCGACCGATCAGACCGGTGGAGATTTACTTTCACGCCCAACTTCATTTCCCGGACTGGTTCGGCCCGGTCACCGAAGTCGGCTTTGGACTACGCCGGAGAACGCTCGACCGATCGGCTCCATCCCGATAGTCAAGTTTAGGAGTTTGGTTACTTTGGTATGACTGGGGTTTGTCCGGAGTTGGACCGATTGAGATCATATGTAAATTTTCGTTTTTTTTTCAAAAATATTAAACTTAAATTTTCAACTCCATTTAAAAGTAATATATATCTAGAATTAATATAACAAAGTCATTGAACTGAAGTGTTACACTTTGGAGTTTGGGCAATGTTATTTTATTTTTTTAAACAAAATTTGTGTATAATATTTGCTATAAACATGCTGACACTTCGTTTTGATATACAATTTAGACAAATTTTTTTTTTCAGAAGTTCAATAAAATATCGTTATAATATAATTTTTTAATATTAATTTTATTTTATAATTTAAAAAAATTAAATTATTTATTATATTTTATATAAAAATTTATGAAAATTATAATAATTATATGAGATAAAATGAAATAAAATAATTTGGATTTGGGTTTGGATTCCGGCCAATATATAATTTAGTTCTTGATATAAATTCTTTTATCACAAAAAGACGTTATAAAATAAATTTACAATTAACGTGATTTGATATAGTACATCAAATTATAAAATTAATTTTATTGTAAAGTAATTCTAACGTATCATATGAAATCAAATTAGTTCGTAGATTTACTTTTGTGATGCCTTTTTATAACTATAGATCTTCCATTTTTCGAATACATGCACCTATTCAAAACTAAACTTTTTTAAATTGTACTCATAGTATGGTACTATTAAATGAACTTTAATTATAATTCTTATGCTTTAACATGGTTACTATATGGATGTAAATATTATGATTATCTATTCTATAATATATTTTATAGGTAATATTTTAACTATACTTTAATATCATCGTGCATGAATATTTTATTTGAAAATGCACATACTGTATAAATAATATGACTACTTATATTACACAATGTTTTATAAAAAGTATATCTTAATAATATATATATATATATATTATATGACTATTTGAAAACAAAGTCTTGCAGGTTATTACCAACTACCCATCAAGACCCCGAAAATGAGTTCCAGCAAGCTAGGAGTATTTGTACAAATTTTATTTGTAAGCTTAAATTGAATCGATCAAGTCTATGCTAATATTAGCCATTTAATATTCATTTTAGTCAAAATTAATTTTACAAAAGTGATCTCATCTATTAAAAGAATCGGACTCAAATTGAGATCGATATGTTCATTTTCATTTACAGCCTTCACCAGCTATAAGCTTCTCTGAGTATAACCCTTTATACATATATTAGAAGTATTATATGATATAGCTTTATATGATATGTTGATTTATTTTATAATAAAAATAGTTCTATAATTTTAACATATCATATTAAGTTATGTCAATTTATAAGTTTTCTTTTTAGAAATGATATTTGGAGTCATAAATGTATAAACATCACACAAGTATTTTGAAAAAATTAAATAAACACGGGATCCACAAGAAAATAAAATAAAATTTTTAATAATAAATCTTATTTTTTTTAAAATACTATGCAATTATTTATTACTGTATATATCATTACTTTTATTTTTTATAGAGTTTACTAAAGCTTTTCTTTATTTTTAATTATATACTGAAATTTCCGAGATCATCATGTCAGAGTATGGCGGCCTAACTAATCAGATTATACATTAATGTCGAGCCAATTTCTACCAAACGTTAGGAATTATTGGTTCAATCATGTTGTTCTTATCAACTTGAAATAATAATAATAAAAAAAAAGCAGTTGTCATTATCAACTTAATTGAATGCATGAAATATTAAATCGTGACCATTCAAAATTAGAAACTGCGTCGAAGATAGATATATATAATTTGAATAGGACATTTTACTTGGACCGATCCCTTCCGGGGAAAAAAGGTTGCTACTTGCTTGGACCCATTTTCCTAAGCATGTTTGAAAAAAGAATCACATGTGAAGAAGTATCTAGGAATGTTACGAGGCTTTTCCTAGAGTTTTTGTCTTGTCCCAATGTCCTCAGTGGTAAGGAAATTAAACATGCGTGTGNATTTTTTAAGCTTTCAAACGCAATCCCAAACAAGCTCCAAGTCTATGCTAATATTAGCCATTTAATATTCATTTTAGTCAAAATTAATTTTACAAAAGTGATCTCATCTATTAAAAGAATCGGACTCAATTTGAGATCGACATGTTCATTTTCATTTACAGCCTTCACTAGCTATAAGCTTCTCTGAGTATAACCCTTTCTACATATGTCAGAAGTATTATAGTCGCACTAAAATATTATGTACAAGTAAACTCACAAAAGAATATAACTTCATATGATATTTTGATTTATTTTATAATAAAAATAGTTTTATAATTTTAATATATCATATTAAGTTATGTCAATTTATAAGTTTTCCTTTTAGAAATGATACTTGGAGTCATAAATATATAAACACCACACAAGCATTTTGAAAAAATTAAATAAACACGGGATCCACCAGAAAATAAAATAAAATTTTTAATAATAAATCTCTTTTTTTTTTTAAATACTATGCAATTACTCGTTACTGTATATATCATTACTCTTATTTTTTTATAGAGTTTATTAAAGCTTTTCTTTATTTTTAATTATATACTGAAATTGCCGAGATCATCATGTCAGAGTATGGCGGCCTAACTAATCAGATTATACATTAACGTCGAGCCAATTTCTACCAAACGTTAGGAATTATTGGTTCAATCATGTTGTTCTTATCAACTTGAAATAATAATAATAATAAAAAAGCAGTTGTCATTATCAACTTAATTGAATGCATGAAATATTAAACCGTGACCATTCAAAATTAGAAACTGCGTCGAAGATAGATATATATAATTTGAATAGGACATTTTACTTGGACCGATCCCTTCCGGGGAAAAAAGGTTGCTACTTGCTTGGACCCATTTTCCTAAGCATGTTTGAAAAAAGAATCACATGTGAAGAAGAATCTAGGAATGTTACGAGGCTTTTCCTAGAGTTTTTGTCTTGTCCCAATGTCCTCAGTGGTAAGGAAATTAAACATGCGTGTGAGTCACTTAAGTTGAATGTATAGAAGTGTTTTGGTTTTGGATTATAAAAACAAAGCTTAATTTGTTTTTATATAATACGTTAAATTATAAACATATTTCTATTATAAAATAAATTTAAAATATTATATTAAGTTTTGTTATTTTACAAAATATTTTGTGTATAATTCTCTTTATGTACTAAATATTTCTCTTAATTTTTAAATCCAAATATTTTATATTGAATAGGCTTCGATGATTATGATCTTTGCTCTAAAAATAACTTAGAATGAAATCATCCACATGAAGTGGGAATTAGTCTTGAAGATTTGATTCCTCGCCATGTTGAAGAACATAACAATAAGAAAACAAAAGTAAATAGACAACAAAATAAACACTTCAATACTTATATATAACGATGGAAAACAAACTTAAGTACTTGTGGTTAGGTCAAAAAGGTCTAAATAATATATCCTCCGAAAGGTTTCTTGCTTGCAATCTTTCAATATATATATCATGTCAAAGAAATTAAAATTTACGAAAAAAAATATAAAACTCAACCGATCTACCTATCATGCATACACGATAAAATTAGTTGTCTATGTAGCATATTACTGGCACGTGTATTGTAGAAACGAGAGTAGAGCTCCGTTATGCAAAAGAGTAATTCTATATGCAATCTATAATATTACTTCTAATGTAGCTAATTAAAGGTTTGTAGGTAAGAGAAATTTAAAGATTTTTCACTTTTCAACGTCCTTTTCAATATAACATGTAAGTGTTCTTCACATGATCCGTTTGCAGAAAGAATTCTTCTTTATATTAGTGTTATTTTCCTAGACCTAGAGAGGATATCCTCCATGTCAAATTAAGGAGCATTTCCTAGACCTAGCTACACACTAGTACTTCAATTTTCGGGCTGAATCTCACAAAATGGCTTATTAGGTACGAGTACGTACTCCATCAAAATAATTAGATGGATGTTTTATATCCAGAAGATGGGTGATTAACATCTTTGATCTATGATCACAATCCCATGACATTCATGAATTAAACATGTCAAAAATGAAAACGAGACTCAGTTAGAAAAATGTATATATATGATGGATAAGAAATGGAACGCAAAACCATTAGCCATTTTGTTAATTAATGTTGAACCTCCTGTTGATCATCCGGTTGCGGTTTAGGGTTTGACCACTTACTTACACGCTTGCCAGCATCATTTGCCTGCAAATCAATGTACGTATTCAAAACTTCTACATCAAGTTATATATATATATATATAATATGCAGAGGATGATACAAATTATTTAAAGAAAGTTTTTGTAAGCTTACTTGTTTCTTCCAATCGGTACGAATTGTTATGATGGCCAATACTAGAGTTTGCATGGCAGTCCCAAATATCATCCCTCCCCAAATACCCTGTTACACCAACTTGCATGAGCATTAATCATATTCTGACAACTTGATCAAATGGAAAAGGAAAATGTCCACATGATTTTTAGCTTGTGGAAGATAGATACATTTGTGTTTCTTTTCCCCTCCAATCAGTCTGTGTTTGCACTTATTTTTTTCCTTCTTTCACAATGGTAAAGATGTCAATTGATTAATTGCTTGATTGGGCGATGATCATCATCATCATCATCATCATGATAAAATTTTAACAAATACTTGTCGAATTGTATGCAGAGTTCCTGTTCTCGAAGGACCAAGATGTGGTAGTTAAACGTACCATGACACCCAAGTCGAAGACCCATCCCATTAGAAATCCAAGAGGAAGCCCAATAATGTAATAGCACCCAAGATTTATATATGCAACAAATGCTTGCCATCCCGATCCAACAGCCACCCCTATCAATATATAGTGAAGGAAATTATGATTTCGCATATTACGAATATAATAACCTATATCTTCTCATTAACTTAAACTTTTAAAACAAATAAGCTGAGGTGCTTAATTTGAACTTAACTGATCTTCACTCGGCTATTTCAATCAAAATATTTCATGTATTGGGCTTACTTATTAAAGAGAAGTCTGACATATCCATGAGGGGGACTGTAAGATAAATTATGAATATAATAACCTAAATCTTCTCAAAATATGTCATATCTCTTATAAAATATCTCCAACTAAGTTAGGATTAAGGGGTTGGTAATATAAACTCACCTGATAAAACCGGTTGAACACTGTTAAGTAGAATTGTGAGCCCTAAGAGATATGACATCTTATCAACTGCTTGGAGGACTTCAGCACTAGACGTGTATATGTATGCAACTTTGTCATGGAGTATCAAGATTAGTATGCAGAAAAAGAGTCCAATTGCAAAGGAATAGGAGACTGCCACTATAGTTGCAAATCTTGCTGCTTTGCCATTACCAGCTCCCAGCTCATTAGCCACCCTTACTCTGCGAATTACATGACACCGATTAAGCTTTGCAATATACGTACGTAGTTCTACTTAATATGATCCTATAGTTAATTAACAATAACGACTGCTTCTACCAATTTCCCTGCACAAGCATAATAGTTTTTGCGAAGGCTATGGGCGCTACCGGAGATCGATGCCACCTTTTTAATACAAAACGCAAGGATATCATGTGAGGCTCACAGCCAGATAAAAACGTATGAATCAAGATGTTGAGCGGAAGTAGTTAACGTTTTGATACATGAAGTGAATGCTATAATATTCATTTTTTTTTTCTTTTTGGGTCAACGATATATGTATAAATAAAGTTTTATATCGTAAATTCATCATATGGTGAAATTATTATTTTTTCAACACTCGAAAAAGTTAATATAGTTCTGAAAAATACCAACAAAAATAAGGAAAAAACCCAAAAGTAGTTGATGATTATTCATTAATTAATAATGCCAGCTCATAAGAGCTTAAGAGTTCCTATGGCAATCGGCTCAGCTTGGCGTATCATGTATACTTGACAATGTTCATGAATGTTAGGTGTTATTGTTTAATATAACTTTCTTAAACGCCAGAAAAAACTACTCTCATATTGCAATCTATATGCATAGAGATCGTCTTTTAATGTTCTGACTAATTGGACTATATATCATAGCTAGACCATCGTTATTAATATATGTTACCATGTATGCAGCTTTTGAGTTTAGTACTATATATAGCATTTGAGTACAAGTGAGAAGGGGTGGAAAATGGTACCCAGCACTAGCAAAGAAACCCAAATGGATCATCATCTCCCACCCATTGATGTTTGTGCTGCAGAGAGAGGAATTGACAGGAAAAATTATACAGTATCACAAATTAAACAACAGGTATTGTTCATCATCTTTTTTTATCATCATCTAACTTGACATCAAATGATCAGATGACTTCTTGTTATTTTTCACTCATTTACCAGTTAATTCATTTCATTTCAAGAACGAATGGCATGA
Source organism: Carya cathayensis (assembly GCA_011037825.1). Classification (NCBI taxonomy): domain Eukaryota; kingdom Viridiplantae; phylum Streptophyta; class Magnoliopsida; order Fagales; family Juglandaceae; genus Carya; species Carya cathayensis. The sequence continues at coordinate 580,851 of QGSO01000191.1, forward strand.
TGATGATTAAAATAATGACGAATGATCTACATGATCATGATGCCATATATAACAAGAAAAGATGAAAGAACGACGTTTAAAAAGATGACGAATCTATACAAAACAAGATAGTGGGTAAATCTCATACCAGACTGACAAGGCATCCACAGCAATAGTGGCATTCTTCAAGTACCCAGTCATCAAGACCACTATTGTGTAGTACCAGCTCTCCAAACTGTATAATATCACCAGGCAAAAGACAGACAATCCGAGTATCATCAGATGGAATCAAACAACTGAATTTTGTAGATATGTTCTAAGAAAGAGACAAAAAATGAAATTGTATGTAGTCTTATAGCACAAACACCTCATATTCATCTCCTGGTTATTGTTTTCAGATTGGTCTAATAGGTCATTTGAGTAATCTAGTACGTTTACAAAATTAACTAAGAAACGACACAAAGTTTTCATTCAAAATGAGTTAGAAACTTTTCCCCAAACAAGTTACAAAATTATACATTACCATTCATCACTTAAAGGGTATAAGATTTCAATTTTAACAGTTGTAATGAATTTCCTCCAACCTAGTTAGGAGAAAATCTTATTTATAAGAAGAAAAGTTCTACTCATTATTCTTACATCGCACATCTTCTTTTGTTTTTTTTTTTATTCTTTTAGATATGTGAGGCAAGGATGAAAAGTAGAAGAACTTTTATAAGATAATGTTAGTCACAATGATTGAGTTTAAGTTTAATTGTAAAATCAATCACTCAGATTTTCATTGATTTTCAAAACAAATTTCAAAATTTCTCTTCTAATACAATATTATATATATATATATATATCCCTAGGTTTTAGGAAATTAGCATCTTTTATCAATCTCCCATCAAGTTTTATAATAAAAAAATATATATTGTCACGTGGCCTAGGGTATACGTAGCGTTAACCAATCATAATATGGCAGTACCTGTCATTTCTATCACCATTTCAGCCGCCCATTAAAATAATAGAAAAACTAGTTTTTAATAAATCCAAAACATAAACAAATAATTGCAGGTTGAATAAAAATATCAAAATAAATATAAGAACCGAATATATTTTAAAAAAATGAAACTTAAGAAATAAAAAAAAAAAAAACTTGATAAATAAAAATTAGAAATTTTTTTTCTTAGTAGTGAAGTGCTAAAAACTAAACTAAAATTCCCCATCCACCTCAAGAGGGTTGTTAATCTTATTATTTATTTCCTTGCTTCATATTTTAGTTTTTAAGTTCAAATTTTATGATTTTCTAATGTTATTTTCGTTTTTTTATTTTAATATAGGTTTTTTATTTTTATAAAATATTTGGTTCTTTTATTTTTCTTTGTTTTCTATTATTTAGATTTTTTTAGTTATTAGATTTTTAATAATTTTGTAGTTTAGAAATTATTTTCGTATTTATTTTCTAAATTGGGCAGTTAATGAGGTAATAGTGACACCTCGTTGCATTTTTCCTGCTAAAGTGTATTAGGAGTTGAACAGAGGTACTAAAGTTTTGTTTTGCTTTTTGGTCAAAATGAAAGGTTGAAAAGTAAAATTCCAAAAAGTCTTTTTTTTTTTTTTTTGTTTTTTCGAAAGTAACAATTGTATTAATTACCAAAAGATTATAATAAGGATGAATTAAGTAGATATGAGTTGAACTTTTTATAAATAGTAATGAGTTGAGATGATATAATAAATTTTATAAGGTCTACTTGAGATGAATTTAGATGTATTTGAATGTTAAGATGAGTTTAAATATATTCATTGAAAGTTAAAAAAGGTTATAGGTTTCGCATGTAAAGAGCTATTGAGTTGGAAAACATTATGGGTCTCACGTGTAAAAATATTTTAAATTGAGATGAGTTTAATGATTTAATAATTGAGTTTTTAGACGTTAAATTCAGCTTAAAATTAAACTTAACTTAAATGAGTTCAGACCAAGTTTCAAATATAGTCTTCTAATTTTAAAACGAGAAAGATTATAGTCTCAAAGATTGTAAAAACGACTAATCTTATCTATTGAAGATTGTAAAAACCATTTATCAAAGAAGAGACTTTGTACGGTACCATAGCATAACTCCAGAAGCGACGGAAAGTTTGACGAATTCCCAGAGACCCGAAAAGGCTTGCAGAGAGAATCCTGTCCAACTTAGAGGGCATCCACCGCACGTAACATATCCATACAACGCCAGAACGGAAACCCACCAAGAGATGTCCAAAGCAGCAACCGCACCCACAAGTCCCAAATCCAACACGTAAATGAAGATCCAAGTTGTCAACAGATTAACCAGTAAAGCCGCAAAAGCAACCCAAGCAATCACAAACGGCTTGACTTGTGACTGCAAGAACCTCTGCAATGGAAACAAGAACACAAGCCCTACCTGCAGCGGTATCAGCAACAGAGCCACCACACCAGCCTCCTCCGCCACCTCGTCCGACTGTCCCAAGAGTCTCAAAATCGGAGCGGCGAAAATGTAAATGGGCAAGAGCAAAATGGAAGTGAGGAAGAGCACAATCCATGATCTTTGCAGGTATACGCCTAGCATATGATACCTCTTCGCCCCAAAAGCCTGACCACACAGTGTCTCCAACGCGCTCGCCATCCCTAACTAAATTTCAAACTTTTAGAGCAGGGAAACTTGGTTGTTTATTCTAAATTTTTTCATTTTAATAAACATAATAAGTCAATTTAATTGTGTCACTATATTTCAAAAAGAAGAATATCATTACACTTCAGATAGAGAGATATCTTCTGATGTATATTTGAGATTACGATGTATAATATAATTTTTAGCTCAAGATATATACTTATATATAGTTGTAGAGTTTATTACTTAGATATTTACTGTTTGGTAACTATATATTTAAAATATTTTCAAACATATTATATTTGTTTATAATTAGTATAAAGTGATATTTGAAAGTTATAGTGTTGTACATGTGATAAGATTAAAGGGCAAAATTATAATTATATGAAAATTAAGTATATTTTCGTCTATTAATAACATTTTCTGGAATTAAAATTACTTTATGCGTTTATCCGAAAAATCATGTTTGAAAAAAAATACTTTAATATATAGTACTCAAACAACTTAATTTTATGGTTAAAAAACTTTTAAATCAATTTAAACATTTCAAAACAATTTAAATACTATTTAAGACCCATATAATGCAATCTCAAATATGCCCTCTTAAATCTTTTCATCCCAATCATCATAGTTGATGACGTTGATACATATATTAAAACACTTAAAATGTGTTCTATATATATATATATATATATATATATATATATATGAATTGGGAATCGGGATGAAAAAAATTTAGAGATGCAAAGAGACGTAACAGACAAAGAAGTGAATTACCAAGAATCCAAAACTGAAGCCAAAGATGACGTTGAGGCCTATGGAAAGGGCAGCGAGCTCAACTTCGCCAAGGTGACCGGCAAAGGCTTGAGTGATGACGTTCATGGAGAAGTTTACGACGCGGCTGAAGATGGCAGGGCCAGCAATATACCAAAGCTTCTTTGATTCAATCCATATCCTTGGCCTAATCCCAAGGTCTTTGGGTTCTCCATCATCTTCAGCTCCATGATCATTTGTCGACGATTCCGGTAAGAGTGGATCGCCAAGATACTTGTCATCTTCCCCGGTGATACTGCTTCCCATCCAAGCAAACTAGCCTTTCCCTATTTAGCTCAAGAACATAGACCAATATAAAAAGACTAGGCTAGTTTTCCTGGAAAAAATGATTTGGAAAATGGTGCTCGAATGAAAGAGAGATGAGCAAGTGAAGACTGAAGATACTGACATTTTACTATATTAAATTCAGAGGTATTTTGAAATTTCGGACAAGACGACAACTGTGTGGGACCTAGGTGGTAGACTACACTGTGAAGCACTGAAAAAGGTTTTAGTCCTTTTGCACGCAGTAAAATAATAAGAATAGCTGCGAGTATTTATAATTTTATTTATATTATTTATTTTGTTAATTGTTTTATTTTTTTAAAATTTAAATATCATGAAAAGCTAATTAAGATGTATATGTGGATGAAAATAAAAATAAAAATATATAAAAAAAAAGGTTTGGAAATCATTAACAGAGATGAGGCAGGTAATATTATTATCAGAGAAAAATCTAATTGCAAGCACAACTGCGCATTAATATGTGTACTAATTTACTGTGATTTATCAAAAGGTAAATTTTATTAAAAATAGTACTAATTTAAATTTTAAATATGAATGAATCAGTATTAATACGTAGATTAGTATATGAATATACTTATACGTAACAAAACTCTATTACCAATGTTTGCAAAAATTTAAGATATTATATGAAATTTATTATAGCTGAAGGCATGGCTTTAAGGAAAAGTCAATGGAGATACATTCTGAATTGGGATTTTAGTAGTTTTTGAAAGGAACTCTTAGGTGATTGTAAAGACCACAGACAACAATGAAGAAATCAGCACAGAGTATGGCCAATTCTCTAGTATATGATATTCGATGCATGCTGAAAGAAAAGACTTGGCTAGAAAGTGATTTTCATTTTCAAAGAAACAAATGTAAGAGCTCATCTACTTGCAAAAATGGCATTATTATTGCAAATAGAGGAATAAATATGGTTAGAAGAAGGACCCATATGCAGAATATGAATATTGTTACGAAGGATAAATATTGTAATGATTGAGGTTTAATTTTGGTATTACAATAAAACTTATTGATGGTTCTTGATTAAAAGTAATAATAATAACTGACATATGAATAAATAATCTTTTTATAAGTACATTTAGTATTTTTCTAAACTAATTTAATACTAATTCACAAGAGATTTGAAATTAAATTTCTTTTGTTAATCAAGTTTTGTCATACCAACAGTATGAAAGACGAGCTTTACACCGACTTACAGATAAAAAATTTCAAATAAAATAGAATTTATTTTAAAGAGTATTCGTTTTTATAAATAAATTCTATTTTATAATGGGTTTCATTTATTTTTAAATGATTTATACCAAACTTATATATAATATTAGCACTAAATATAGAACATCCAAGAGGCAGTCATTTATTATTAATCTTTATATTCAAAATCTAGTAACATTTACTCCTATTTTCCAGTTTTATCATATAATCATTAATATGTTACTGTAAATAAATCATGCGCATATTACCAAACTTCACAACAGAAATTATGTTTAAAAAAGGAAATTCAGTTGAAAGGTAACGTTTCAGAAAAAGAAGCCCGTATGGGCACTGATGACAGATTGAAAGCTACCCGTCCAGAATTCCCTCTATTTGTGTACCTTGTCTTTCGGCCCCTTTCCTGGGTTAATTTCTTTTGTTCTAAAAATAAGTAAAAATAAATATGAAAAAGAAGGCCACAGGCTCACAAATATTTGACGAAAATTTGACAAGAATTAATAAATATTTGATTGGATAATTTAAAGAAAAATAGATAGGCATATGAAGTTATTTTAATTGATCAGTTTAATTTTAAGTTAAATCTAATATTTAAATACTTAACCCTCAAATAAATATATCACAAGTTAAACTCATCTTAACTCAAAATCTCTTTACACTTATGACCCACAATATTTTTCAACTCAATACCTTCTTACATGCGAGATTTACAACCTTTTTTAACTTCTTATAAATACATTCAAACTCATCTTAACATAAAAAAAAAATATACATATTAACTCATTTTAGGTAAATTATATAAAATTCACTCAATCATCTCAACTCACGACTATTCATGATAAAGAACTCGATTCATCTCAATTTAACTCAACATTCAAACAGTATCTTAGGAACGTATGACATTTGAAATTTTTAAAATTTCTCATAATTTTATCATTAAACATCACTCAAATATAAAATAATTTTCAATTACAAATCTTAATCAATTTTTTTTATCTAGTCATTATCCAAACATAAAAATCAATTCAAATTTTACAAATTTTAAAATAAAACACAAAAATTAATAAAAGTTTATAATATTTTCAATTTATTTTTTTCTCTCATTTTTTAAAAACTTAATTAAATTTTATTCGAATTATTTTATTACTATTCGCATTTCTGAAAAACTATACGAGCCCTTATCCTGAAATATATGTTTGGACAATAATTTGTACTTTGCAAAGTCTTATCTTGCCACGTATGCGAGTGCTTCCAAGTCGGCCTGTCGTGATTGCGTGATGATCTTGAGGTTAAATGGAACCATATAAAACAAATTTTGCAGACTTCTAATCTTGGCAACTCGCAGTAGAGTGTGAATTGGACACTATTGGACATTATTTAGTCATGGTGGCTGCAGCTTGGTCACAATGAATTAGGTTAATTTTGACTCTTACAACTTGATAATTCAGTTGAGGTGACATAAGTACCACATTTTGAGTGGACATAAAATGAAATGTTGGTTGTTTTTAGATCTATCTGCATAGCTACAAGAGTGTGGCCTGAAAATTACTTTTAAAAAAATGTTATAGCTCTAAAAAAATTTAATAAAAAGACATCTATATAATAATATATTAATTTTATTTGTACATCATATCTATTTTATAATAAAAATAATTTTATAATCTAATATATCACATCAAATCATGTTAGCAAATTTATTTTTTATATATCTTTTCGTAACTAAAATATTTTTCTTTTTAAAAACTTTATATTAATTGTTTATGGATCTGTACATCAAAACAACCTCAATGATAAAAAAAAAACAAAACATCTTTATCTAAACAGATATCAAAAATAAATTTCACAAAATTCATAAAATCTCTCACAAAAATGTTCAAACCTCAATGTATAAAAAGATCACTAAAAAAAAATCATCTTACTCGATCGGGTCTGGGGCAGTGTATTTTTGTGTGGAGTTGGAGCAAAGAGTGGAGATGTGGTGGTGCAGGCAGATCGAAGCTGTTTCGTGTGGGAGTTAACAACTGGTTCTGCGGCGAAGGATCTTCGATGGATACACTGATGTGAAGACAACATGCAACAAATGGCTCTGCGCAATTTTAGGGAAGAGTTGAATAGTTGTTGCATGGCTTTCTTGCTCTGCAATCCAAGTCACTACGACACAAAATTTTCTTACGTACTGTCGGGGTTTTGGACCACTCAGAGAAGCCAAGCCCTACAAGGCGGCCGAGCTTCCAATATAAACTTGGACTTTTCTTCCATCTCGATCTGTCGTTACCAGTAACAAGCATTTTTCTTTAAACAGCAACATTATATTTGAAAAAGTTTAGTCCATTTCTTAAAAGATTAATTTATTTTATATAAATCTCGAGTTTATTTTATTTTAAGAGTGTGAAATTTACGTATTTTATAACTTTAAATATCATTTTTACTCTTCAACTTTGCGATTGAAAGATTATTATTATTTTTTTCTATAGAAATAGCAATTGAAAGATAATTAATTATATTCAAACTAATAATAAAACTAATTTAAATTATTATAATTAATAATACTAGTTCTTTCCAAAAGCTACTAAAGCTGAGTTTGAGATTAGACTTTGGCAGCTTGGACAACTTCCCCGAAGCTACTTGCTATAAGCTCGAGTTCTTTCTTAATTTTATTTTATTTTTTTGGCAAATATTGATATTATTGCCAGAAAATGATGGTACAAGTTTAGGGAATACTCAATACAAATATCTCACAATTCCTTTTCAAGAATAAAAACAAAAATAAAAAACCCACTAAAAGAAAACTGACTTTTCTACCTTGGATTCCACTTGAAATTTTTTGAAATAGCCAAAAGTTTAAGAAAAATGATGTTTGCTGGGAGAAAAATAGTAATGCTAAATATAACTTTTAAATAAACAAGTTTTGTACATGCTTTTATGAAAGAGTACTGTTAGATCTACAAATAAATTATACAAAATAATCTCACAAACTTCATACAGACCTTTTAAAAACGAGAATAACTTATAACCAGTGTCTCCTACCATGTCTTATTATCGGAGACCAATGAGGGCATGCCACGTAAGGAATTGACGAAACCAATGGGGACATGCGCTATAGGGGATCCTTTGTGCATACCCCCACCCTCCTCTCTCTCTGCTCTCTCTCTCCCGAACCTTCCATTTGCAGAAATCCCTCTCCCTCTCTCTCCCTCTCTCTCCATCTCTCTCCTTGCAGAAATCCCTAACCCGAAATCTAAAAGTAAAATAGTCTTCTCCCACTGCCCAAGATCAAAATTGAAATCCTTAGCCCGACATTACGTTTACATTCGTGATTGACTGCTTGTGGCTGGACAATGACACAGAATATCTTGATCTTGTATTTTGGCTTGTTTTTCTTTTCCTCTTCTTCCATTGTTGAATGAATATGCAAAACTCTGGCATCTTTTACCAAGAGACGTTGGCTCTCCCCAAAATGTTTTATCAATATTCACTTGCAAATTACCCATTAAGCATCAATTTTACTGGGAAAGAAATTATAATGTAGTCTTTTATTTTATTTTATTTTATTTTAGTTTCTTTTTCTCTCTTTTTTTTTAATTTTTTTTATGGGGTTTGAATGCATCTATAGTCAAAAGATGCGTATATCAGTGATGGGGACCCAAAATTTAATTAAATACAAAAGTGAAAGGGTCGGATGTTGCTATCTTTAGGCATCAAATGGGTTGAGAAGTTGGGAAATATCCCAGTTTGTATGTAGCATTTGGCAGTATTTTCTTGGATCCTCTAAGTTATCACTCTCGACGTGTTTCTTGCAAGTCTCGTGACCCTCCTTGACGTGAACTACCCAGGTATTAAGGTTATGACGGAGAGAGAGGAAGGAGAGAGAGAGAGAGAGAGGTGATTCTGGGTTAGGGATTTCGTGAAGGAAAGAGGAGAGAGAGGGAAGTAGAGAGAGAGATGGATTTCTGCAGAGGAAAGGGTCAGGAGAGAGAGAGAGAGCTCTGAGAGAGAGGGGGCTGGGGTTATGCAGAAAGGATTCCCTGCAGTGCAGAGAGGACAGTGTCTTCATCAATCCCTTATGTGGCATATCTTTATTGGTCTCCGTTAATAAGCTCTTATAGGAGACATCAGCTAGAAGCGTTTCTGTTTAAAAAAATAAGTTTCACTGAAAAAGAATAGAGTTTTCTTACACTTTTTAATATGAGGTACATTTCTTTTACAAAGAAATTATACGGTGCTTATTTATTAGAGGTTGTACACATCATTTATCGGAGGAAAATACCGAATGATGCACGAAGATCATAAACAATATTGATATTGTTTAAGCACTACTGTTCATTAACATGTAACAAAAATTATTACTGTTTATGCTTGAGTTGGTATTATCTCTTGTGCATGCAGCAGTAGACAAATTCCAATCCAAATGATTGTTTGTGTGAACGATAAAGATGTGAACAGAAGGCAAAGTTGCGGTAGAGGGGAATGAAAGACCACGTTGAAACCGTAAGATAGTGTATTCCGACTGTTTGCTATCATTGAACGATAAAGTTAAGTAGTCTCGCGGATATCTTTTAGAGAAATTCTATAAAGCAAGCGGGTCATTAGGCACGAATTGTACACTCTCATGTCTTCATATTCTACCTTCAGTTAGATTAAATCTTTTGTTTTCTTTCATTGTTTTATCAAAGATTATCCTCTTTTATGATTTCATTTATTACTTCTTGATGGAGAGCATGCGATAGATTCCTCATTTTTTTTATGGACTTATATTGCTTTCTACGAGTGTTTAAAAATTTCTTTCCAATTGATGAAAATTCTAGGACTTTCTGTAAAAAATTTATCCGAGAGAGATTTGACTGCAAGCTCCAATGAAATTTCTCAAGACCAATTTCGGGGCTAATAAAAACCAATTTCTTAACCATTTTTATTGATAAAAACTAACAGCAAACTAATGCTTCAAAGCTCATCTCCTATCCATGTTAGTTTTGCTAAATTACCAAAAGAAATCTAAAAAACACTATCCTCAAAAATAGCACAATCAAATTTTTAGGTTTAACCCACCAAATCTGCCAAAGCCTAGCAATACAATAACTTTAGGTGCATTTAACCATTCTTTCACTACTTAAGGAACACACTGTACGTTCAATCAATTCTAAAAACAAGTTCCACTTAAATACAAATTAAAACCAATCTCTTTGAATAATTCCAAGTTAGAGGCAATCTCCACTAGGCACCTTCTTTTGGGCGATGGGCAAATCAGTAGTGCTGGCAAATTTCGGAATGTTCCCAAAATTCACCTTCATTCAGGCGACAGCTGATGGGCTGCTCAGTCCTGTGGGAGGAGGGCAATGCAAATGAAAATTGACTCTCGTGTGCTTGAGGGAGGCGAATGATTATGAACTTTTTTGTTTTTGTTTTGTTTTTCAATTTTATTTTATTTTTCTTTAACTTAACTTATCAACGTGTTCATTTCGTGCATTTCGTGCACTACAGGGGATTTCCATGTAGCACAATTCTGTTTTTGATTTTAGAAAAGTGGGTTCTACCATTTTTAAAAAAAAGTAAAAAAAGTAGAAAACTCATTTTCTTAATGTGGTCTACTTTTTTATAAAAATATTACCAAGACTTGTGTATTTGAGATTTGTCCATAACATTACTATAATAAGATAGTGAAGAAGGAGCGGAGAAATTGATTTGCCACTTATAAACAATCACGTAAAGTGCACTTAGCTCTCACATGCATAATGCTGCTCTTAGGGGATATTTAGGGAATGAAATGAGATGAGATGAAAATTTTGTGAATAACAGTAAGATGATTTGTTAATGGTAGTAAGATAGTTTGAGTTAAGTATTTATTAGATTTTGGAAAATGGAAGCTGAGAAAAAGTTGATTAAAAAATATTATAAAGTTAAAATATTATTATAATATAATTTTTTAATATTATTTTTATTTTAAAATTTAAAAAAGTTAAATTATTTTTTGGGTGGTGCTAGGGCCACCAAGGGCCTTACGGAATTTTTGTACCAAGAAGTACAATTTCTTTTTTGGTTTCTTTGTTTTTTCAAACATTTTTTAAACCCCTTTCAATATTTTTTAAAAAAGAAAAAATTCACAAACTTATTTAAAAATACTTCCTTAACAATTAAGTAAAAAAATAATTGGCATTTTCCTTATTTTTTATATTTTACTTGGAAATTTGGAAAAATTGTATTAATTAGTTTGGAAAGTTGTAATAATTAGTTTGAAAGTATTTGTATTTGAGTAATGTTTGGAAAGAAAATGAAATGGGATTAGATAAAAATTATTTCCAAACAACTCTAGTGTTGAGCTTCTTGTTTATCTGCAGATACATTTAATAAAAAAAAAAAAGGTGTTCATATTAGTTTCTATCTAATTTACATAATTGAATAACAATGTTAGCATTTTCTCAATAAAAAGGGAAATTTTTTTAAAAAAAAATTAATAATCCCTAACTTTTGGCTTTTATAGCTTTTTGTAAAAAAGAAAATGATTTTTTTTTTTTTATCATATTATGTGTTATATTTTAAGTTATAATTAATTAACAGTTAATGGTTTTGTTATGAATGATATTGACACCCGAATAATGTCGGGCCTGGTATTGGGCTCCTTGGCATCGAGATGGCCTACCTAATACGTTAAGAATTCATTCATGGTCAACTTATGCTTTATGAACTTGGGCTGAGCTTACTGCTTAGTTTACAATTGTCACTCGTCACTCTTTTCCAGCTAAAATTTGAACACCAACGTTTTTACAAAATGTAAATTATATGCTGACTTGGCAAAAAGATGGCTAGAAAACTCAGCTTAGGATAAAATAGATTGATATATCATAGCCTAAAATACTTTTGTTTAGCTTGGAATAAGATTTATGGGTTTTTTTTTTTTTAAGATTTGGTATTTTACAAATTCTAATCCTAATCAATTTGGGTGCTCTTACGTGACTCCTTAATGAAAGGCTCAAATCACATGGCCTCACTACAAGAGATATGGGTTTTTACTATTAAAATTTTGCGACCTTTTGCGACCAAAAGAATTATTTCTGACGGAAAACCGTCGGAAATAGTCATTTTGGTCACAAAATTTTGGTAGCAAAAACTCATTTCTCTTGTAGTACATATACTCTAAAAGATTAGTCGATGAAACAATTGGAGTCTTCTTGGAACCTTTTAAAGAGTAAGAACTTATCTTTCCTAAACAATTTGAGATCACATACATTTATACTTATCATATAAGGTATCACATGCTACTCAGCTACCTTAAGTGTACCCCTCAAGTGCATTATTAGTGCATTTGATTTTTTTTTAATGTAAAAAAAATACACTAATGCATTAGCGGTAACTTTGAACAGTATAGTTGAGAGGGCTACGTAGCATTTTTTCGACAAATTTTAATATTACAGGAGAAATTTCATGATAAAGAGTTTTGTTATATAGCAATCACTGTAGCAGTGCACACAATTGCACACACTACGTGGCAACTTTTGTTTTGTTTTTTTTTTTAAAACCACACATGACAGCACTAGTTTCTCTCCTCAGCTTACCCAACCACCCAGCCATTGTTGGCCACCCAGTAGCGCCACCGACCACCTCACTGTCTCCTCCTCACATTGGCGACCCTCTGACCACCTTCGAGACTCCAAGACAGCCCCCTCTCCTCTCCCAAAATGGGTCTCACACACGGATTTAGCCACCATGATGCTGTCGTATGCCAACCCAACCACCATCACCGAGCCCCATGACCTCCCAGAAACCCCCATCGTCGAACCCAAATCATGGCAAGCCCTTCTCCCTCTCCATTGCAGCTCACAACCTGAAATGGGTCTCCCCCTCTCTTGCCAGCATGCTGCCGCTGTACACCAGCATGGTAACCACCACCGAGCCCCATGACCTCCCAGCAACCCCCACCGTTGAACCCAAGTCACGGCAACCCCCTCCTTCCTCTCCATCACAGCTCATAACATGGTGCAGAGAATCGAGATTTCAGCGCCAAAGTCTCCTCGGGAGGGCCTCCGTCGTGGTGGGTAGGGATGGATATTGTGGTGGGGAAGGGAACCGTCCATGGCTGTGCTGAGCTTCAATGGTTTTGAGGGCTAAGGGGGTTGCTTGGGGCAGAGATGGCTTTAAAGGCTCTTTGAATGGGGGAAATATATGAATGAGCAAATTGAAAATGGCTGAATGAGCAAACTGATTCAGTGGTTTAGTAAACCGATGACACCTCATGTGTGCAATGGATGCAGCCAACTAATAGCTGCTACCCAGCTTTTTTCTATACTAAATATTGCATGTCTTGATAAAGCGTGCCAATACTACTATAAATAGATTGAGAGGTTCCCAACCCACCATATGAACCAACACGAACCACAACATCTAAACATAAACAGTTTGTGTACTCCATCTATGAGAGCTTATATAGATGGATAGGTTAGAATATTCATTGTAGAATCCGGGTGAGTCTCTCCACTCGTGATGATTTATGGTGTATTTGAACATATGTGACTAAGAAAAATGATAAATACATGTCACTTTTCATAATACTTTATGTAATAATATTTTAAAATTAGGGATATTTTTGAAAAATACCTTATAAAACTAATATCATTTTACAAAAATATCTTTATCTTATAACATATATTGTGAAATATATTGTACAAATATCATTACTCACACTATCTTCTCGTAATAGCGCAAAACTGCATGATGAAGTTTCAATAAAGGTTGTAATGCTTTGGTTAGGATTCGGCATCCCTCTTGTAGCTCAAGAATAGGACATCTCCTGTTATTAAAATTACAGCCTTCCACGTCATCAATAGAAAATATAAACGGCATGAATCAAGTTTAACCTTTTGTGCATATCCAACATAAATGTTATTCTGGAATTTGAAAACTAAAAGAGCATAAGATGTTTAATATATACTTTTTATGTGTTAAACCCAATATTTCAAATTTTATATAATTATACATCTACATATTGATTTTTGATGATAACAAATGAATTCAAAAAATAAATGAGTCTCAAACTCAAGTTATCTACATAATGGAGTCAAGCACATCAAGAAACCAAGCATGAGTAAGAAGGGAACAAGTTCACATTAAAACTCATGGAGTAATTTTGTACATCTCTTGAAAAATTTGAAATTATGATTAAGGTTCAAAATTAATATTTTATCATAAACCATTAAAATATATTTTCTACATGTGCATGAATATTTTGAAAATTTTGAAAGATAATTAATTGTCATCTTTCACATGTGTATGTTTTATTTGAATATTTTCAAAAATGATTGATGCTCTTTTTGACTTATGCAAAAGGTAGATGATTTTGTTTAAAATTTTAAAATAAATATACTCCTTTTGTCATATGCGAAAAGTAAAAAGATTAGGTTTGAAATTTTTTAAAATAATGATGTTGTCTTTGACAAATAAAAAAGAAGAAACTTTTATTTGAATTTTTTGAAAAGTGAATGATGTTGTCTTTGACAATTGAAAAAAAAAAGCTTTTATTTGAATTTTTTGAAAAAGTGAATAATGTTGTTTATGACATGTGAATCTTTTTAAATTTGAATATGAAGTCTCATATGCCTATAAAAAGATCATTTGAGATCTTCAAATTTACAATACCAAGACCATACAATATTCATTCAAAACTTTCATTCTCTCTTCTCCAAGTATCGAGCCTTAAACCTTGTTCATTTTGATAGAAATATAGTTTGCGCTGTATTATTTTTATTTTACTCATTGATGAGTGTTTTCTGATAATGTTGAATCTAAGGTTTCAAGTTTTGTGTAATTATATATTTACACATGGATTTTGATAATAACAAATGAATTCAAAGAATGAAGGAGTCTCAAGCTCAATTTGTCCACACAATGGAGTCAAGCACATCAAGGAACCAAGCATAAGCAAGAAGGAAACAAGTTCACATTAAAGTTATAGAGAAATGTTGTAAATCTCTTAAAATTCGAAATTAGGATTAAGGCTCAAAAATTAATATTTTATCATAAAGCATTAAAATACATTTTCCACATGTGCATGAATATTTTGAAAATTAAATTTGAAAATTTTGAAAGATAATTGATTGTCATCTTTCACATGTGCATGCCATGATTAAAGGTTTGAACTTTGAAAATATTAAAGATGATTGATTGTCATCTTTCACATGTGCATGTTTTATTTGAATATTTTCAAAAGTGATTGATGCTTTTCTTGACTTATGCAAAAGGAAGATGCCTTTGTTTGAATATTTTGAAAAGTAAAGTGTGCTCCTTTTGTCATATGCAAAAAGTAAAAAATTAGGTTTGAAATTTTTGAAAAGCAAAGTGTGCTCCTTTTGTCATATGCAAAAAGTAAAAAGATTAGGTTTGAAATTTTTGAAAAATGAATGATGATGTTTTTGACATGTGAATCTTTTTAAATTTGAATATGAAGTCTCATATGCCTATAAATAGATCATTTGAGAGCTTCACATTCACAACACCAAGAGCATACAACTCTCATTCAAAGCTTTCATTCTCTCTTCTCTAAGCATTGAGCCTTAACCCTTGTTCATTTTGAGAGATATAGTTTGTGCTTGTATTGTTCTTATTTCACTCATTGAGGAGTGTTTTCTGATATCCTACCCACTATCAATTCTTGTATCAGTAAAAGGGTGTGTACAACCCTTGTGCGTGTAGAAAGTGTTCTACACGGATCCTTTGTAGCGGTGTTGTTCAAAGGTGTAATAGGTTTCTATCTCCACCTGAAGGAGATTGAATAGTGAATTCGGGGATCCTCAAGGGGTAGCTTGAGGCGAGGACGTAGGCAGTGGGGCCGAACCTCGTTAACATACTGAGTTTGCTTCTCTCTTACCCTTACTCTTTATATTTATTGTTGTTTCATATTTTGTTTATATTTTATATTGTATATTTGATTTATAATTGTTATTTTTTAAATACAACTCAATTCACCCCTCCTCTTGTGTTAGTCATCTGGGCAACAGATAACTTACCTGCTATCACCTCTTATATCAGTAAAATGGTGTGTATAACCCTTGTGAGTGTAGAAATTGTTCTATACAGGTAATAGTTGAATCACCACGTGTAAAATGATTGTAAGTGTAGAGGGTGTTTTACACGGATCCTTTGTAACGGTGTTGTTCAAATGTATAATAAGTTTCTATATCCACCTGAATGAAGTTGAATATGAATTTGAGAATCTTCAAGGGGTAGCTTGAGGCGAGAACATAGGCAGTGGGGCTGAACCTCGTTAACATACTGAGTTTGCTTCTCTCTTACCCTTACTCTTTATATTTATTGCTGCTTTGTATTTTGTTTATAATTTATATTGTGTATTTGATTTATAATTGTTAATTTTTTTAATATAACCCAATTCACCCCCTTCTTGTGTTAGTCATCTAGGCAACAATTGATATCAGAGTAAGACCTCCGTTATAAGATTAACTATCTTTTGAGTTAAGATCTTATGGCTAACATTGCAGTTTCATTTGGTGAAGGTCAATCTAGCAGTCGGCCTCCACTCTTTTGTGGAGACAATTACTCATTCTGAAAAGTTAGAATGAGAATATTTCTTCAGGTTCAAGGTCGAGAAATCTGGAAATGCATTGTAAATGGACCTTATATTCCAACAAAAGTAGTTGATCGAGTAAAGGTAAAAAATGAAAAAGAAGAGTTTGATCGTGAAGACGATAGACTGTATACATTGAATTTAACTATTTTGAATTTATTATATAATGATCTCAATAGAAATGAGTTTCATAGAATAATGACTTGCGCTATGACAAAGGAAATTTGGAATAACTTGGAAGTTACTTATGAAGAAATTTCGCAAGTCAAGGAATCAAAAATTTATATTCTTACTCACGAATATGAAATGTTTAATATGAATGATGATGAATCTATTTCTAATATGTACACTTGTTTTACTAACATCATAAACAATTTGATAGCTCTTGGCAAAGTTTATTCCAAGATGGAGATAGTAAGAAAAATTCTCAACTCTCTACCAAAATGCTGGGAATCAAAAGTGACAGTGATTCTTGAAGTTAAAGACCTCAAAAAGCTCGAAATGAATGAACTCATGGGGGTCACTTACCACCCATGAGTACACATGGAAAATAGGAGAAGAAGAAGGAAAGTCGAAGAAGAGCTTGGCACTTAAAGTTATTTCTTATGAAAGTGAAAGTGATGAAGATGAGGAAAATGACGACAAAGATGAAAAAGTTGTGATGATAATAAGAAGAATTAAGAGGTTCTTAAAGAAAAATAAAGTCCATCCGAGGAAATCCTGCAAAAAGTTTTTCAAGAAAGATTTAGGTAAAAATAACACTTTAGTTTGTTATAAATGTAATAAGCCTGAACATATCAAGCCAGATTGTCATCTGTTAAACAAAGATCGAAACAAGGGCAAGACAGCAATGAAAACTATATGGGATGATGATTCAAGTAACTCAGATAGTGAAGCAAGCAATGAAAAATCAGCAAATTTTTGTCTTATGGCTAACAATAACCTTTAGGTAACAAATATTGATAATATTGAAAATCTTTCATATGAAAAATTGAAAAATATTTTAGAAGAGATAAATAAGAAACTTGAAAAATTGGGTATCAAGTATACTGCTTTGAAAAAGAAAAATTCTTTTTTAATAAACGAAATTGATGTTTTAAGAAAAAAAAAACGAGTTGAAAATCTTTAGTTGAAGAAGAAGAAAACTGATTTAGAAAATATTATTGAAAACTTTACGAATGGAAAAAAAAATTTTGAAAAATTTCTTGGTAGTCAAATATGTGTTTTTGACAAGGCAGACTTGGGATATATGCCAAAACAAAAATACAAACCTTATAAAACTTCTTTGATAATCCTTCTACATCAAAGTCCAGTATTCAAAATTTTTTTCATAAAAATAATTTTTGTCAAAAAAAGATACTATTATAATCACTTAAGTTTTTCATATATGTCACATGCTATTTACAATTTTTGTAATAGAAATGGTCATAATTATCATGCTTGTCCTATTAGAAGAAATCATACAATAACTATTGGGGTCATATAGGTACCTAAAAATCTTTTTTTTAATACTAATAAATAAAGGACCCAAAGAATTTGAATACCAAGAAAAATCATTTTAATTATTTTTATAGGTATGCATGAAATCCTCCATAAGCAAAAACGAATGGTTTTTAGATAGTAGATGTTCAAGATACATGACAAGAGACAAGACTAAGTTATTTGATCTTATATCTAAAGAAGAAGGACACATGACATTTGGAGACAACTTGAAAATGAAGATTGTGGAAATAGGTAAAATTGGTAATGAATATTCCCTCAAAATTGAAGATGTTCTATTTGTTGAAGGTCTAAAGCATAATTTTTTGAGTATAGGTCAATTATGTGATAAAGGATTTACAGTTATTTTCAAAATGGATAAGTGCATTATTTTGAATGATCATGATTGTAATGTTTGTTTTATTGCTTTTAGAAGCAACAATGTTTATGCAATTGATTTTGAAGAAATTGTCTCACAAGATACTATTTATTTTTCAGCCCAAAATGAAACTAGTTGGCTATATCATAGAATACTAGGTCATACCAACATGGAACTTATTTCCAAACTTTCAAAAAATGATATTGTAAGAGATTTACCAAAGACAAAATTTGTGATGCATGCCAATTTGGTAAACAAAAAGAAACTTCTTTTAAAACCAAGAAACATATTTCTACTACTAGACCATTGCAACTGATACATATGGATCTTTTTGAACCAAATAGAGTTACAAGTCTAGAAGAAAAATATTATGCATTTGTTATTATTGATGATTTCTCTAGATATACTTGGATTATCTTTCTTGCTTATAAAGATGAGACACATAATGTTTTACCAAGTTATGCAAGAGAATTCAAAATGAAAATGATTATACTATTTCAAGTATCCGAAGTGATAGGGAAAAGAGTTTGTTAATAAAAATATTAAAACTTTTTGTGATGAAAAATGGTTTTGTACATAATTTTTCTACTCCTCGAACTTTTCAACAAAATGAGGTAGTAGAGAGGAAAAATAGATCTCCTCAAGAGATGGCGAAAACAATACTCAATGAGAACAACTTGCATAACTACTGCATGTTATGTTATAAATAGAGTTATGCTAAGGTCTAAACTAGATAAAACCCCCTATGAGTTTTGAAGTGAGAAAAATCCCAATATTGATTATTTTCATGTATTTAGATGCAAATGTTTTATTTTGAATGACAGGGATAATTTAGGCAAGTATGATGCAAAATCTGATAAAAGTATCTTTCTTGGGTATTCTACTAATAGTAAAGCTTATAGAGTATTCAATAAAAAGACTTTGACTATACAATAATCTATGCATGTAGTATTTGATAAATCTAATTCCCCACTCTCCAAGAAATCCATTGATGAATAAACATGAGGTATAAATAACATGGAAAGTTTCAATCTCAACAAAGAGAACACAATAAAGAAAGTTCAATATGAAGATATTAGGAAAGATCATCAAAATTTAAAACAAGATGCAACCAAACAGTGAAAAATTTGTGAAAGATCATCCAGTGGAACAAATTCTAGGAGAACCTTCACAAGGTGTAAATACTCGGTCATCTCTTAGAATTATTTGCAATCATACTGTTTTTCTACCTCAGATTGAACCAAAAAATATTGATAAAACACTTCTTGATGAATCTTAGATTCTAGCTATGCAAGAAGAGTTGAATCAATTTGAAATAAATGATGTTTGGATATTTGTTCCTAGATCCAAAAATCCTACTATTATTGGAACAAAATGAGTTTTTAGAAACAAGAAAGATGAGTCCGGAGTCATTATTAGAAATAAGACTCGACTTGTAGCCGAATGTTTCAATCAAGAAGAATGAATCGATTATGATGAGATATATGTACCAGTCTCAAGATTAGAAGCTATTCGAATGCTATTTGCATATGCTTATTATAAAGATTTCAAATTTTCTCAAATGGATGTTAAAAGTGTTTTTTTAATGGTTTTATAAATGAAGAGGTATATGTTGAGCAACCTCCAAATTTTGAAAATCATATTTCTCCAAATCATGTTTTCAAACTCACAAAAACACTATATGGATTCAAACAAGCTCCTAGAGTTTGGTACGAGAGACTTAGTGGTTTCTTAATTGAAAAATATTTTTCAAGAGCAAAAATCAACACAATTCTTTTCATTAAAAACGAAAATAATGATATTTTTTTTTATTCAGATTTATGTTAATGATATAATATTCGGTACTACTAATGAAAATATATGTCAAGTTTTTGTTAAAACTATGTAGGAAGAATTTGAAATGAGCATGATGAGAGAACTTACATTCTTTCTCGGATTGCAAATCAAGCAAGCAAAACTGGAACATTCATCAATCAGTCAAAATATATTAAGAAATTACTCAAGAAGTTTGGGATAGAATGTGTTAAGGAAATTGGAACACCAATGAGCACATTCACTAAACTTAATAAAGATAAAACCGATAAGCCAGTTGACTCAAAAGTATATCAAGGTATGATTGGTAACTTATTATATTTGATAGCCAGTAGACCAGATATTATGTTCAGTGTGTGCTTGTGTGCTTATGTGCACGCTTTCAATTATCTCCAAAAGAATCTCATTTGAGTGCAGTTAAGTGCATTCTTAGATATCTTAGTAATACAATTGACCTAGGTGTATGGTATCCTAAGCACACATCTTTCAATTTAATTAGCTACACAGATGCAGATTATGTTAGTTGCAAAATTGATCAAAAAAGCTTTAGTGGAGCATGTCATTTCTTAGTTCATACATTAGTTTCCTGATTTAGTAAAAAGTAAAATTCTGTTGTATTATCTACTGCTGATACAGAATATGTTGCTACAGGTAGTTGTTACGCGCAAGTTCTTTACATGAAGCAACAACTTGAAGATTTTAAACTCATGTATAATCACATCACAATCAAATGTGATAATACAAGTGCTATAAATCTTTCAAAAAACCCAATACAACATTCTAGAACTAAGCATATTGAAATAAGATATCATTTTCTATGAAATCATGTGCAAAAAGGCGATACAGTACTAGAATTCACAAATACACGATCAGTTAGCAGATATTTTTACAAAACTTTTTCGTCAGAAGATTGATTATGTATTGTTAGAAGAGAAATATGTATAATGCATGCTATGAATATCATTTAAAAGATAGACTAGAGTCAATAAAAATAGACAAAAAAATTTTTATAAATACTTTTACATAAATTTGAGGTTCTTAGCCTCATATTTAAGACGCTCATTCTTTTCATACAATATCATGCTATCCCTATCCATGGAAACTGGCAAGCGGAATGAAAAATCTAATATAGATGTCAACTGTTTATTCTTCTGCAGAAGGATTCATTCCCTTGTGTGAGACTCTTGAACAATTCGTTGAAGTACAACAATTTATTCTTTAATCTTTTCAACCTCATGGTTTCTGATTTGTAGCCGTTGAAAAAAAACAACAATAGAGGATGAGTAGCGAGTCCTGAGACTCACCAAGTCGTAGATAGTATCAGAATCTAACTTATTAACCAAATTATTATTCTCTTGCTGTAACATGGCACTAGTGGTAGGTGTAGAAAAGACAGGAGATTAAAGTGAAGAATACCTCATGGATTGATCTAGATGAATGTTAGAAGAATGAGCCATTGAGAAAAGAATTGAAAACTTAAAGCGAGAATGTTGAAGGAATGCAGATGAGTTATAGAGATGAGAATAAGATTTTATGCGAATTGGATGAAATTTAAGACTTATTTATAGAGATAGTATAAAGAAGAAAACAAGCTATCATCTCTTCAAATCTTATTTAGTCAAAAAACACAAGATATGCTGGACACATATTGTCAAAATTTTTCTTGCCAAGCCAACGAGATTAAATAAAAACACAGAGCCTTCAAATTTCTGCTCAATCTGGTTTGTGAACAATATCAGACGATTGTTTAAATCTTCAACCACACTAAATTCATAGAGTTAGACCTCAAGGCTTTGCAGCACTTGTCGGGTCACAGGCAGCTCCAATTTTTTGACTATTTACAGTTTCTACCAACACACTGTTTTCTTCAATGCATTTATTTGTTGCGGATCCTTTTTAATGATGCCAAAAGGGGGAGAAGTTTTAGACTAGAACATTAACAATTGTTTGAATTGCTAAACTTGTTATATAATTTTGGAATTATATTTATATTTTTGCTTGAAAAACTAACGCACATTCTCAATGGGAGTTTAAGTATTAATATAGCCTTCAGGTTCTACCAAGTATTCATCATCATCAAAAAGTAGGAGATTGTTGAACCCAATGTTTCAAGTTTCATGTAATTATATATCTACATATTGATTTTTGAAGATAACAAATGAATTCAAAGAATAAAAGAGTCTCAAGTTCAAGTTGTCTACACAATGAAGTCAAGCACATCAAGAAACCAAGCATGAGTAAGAAGGGAACAAGTTCACATTAAAGCTCATAGCGTAATTTTGTACATCTCTTGAAAAATTCGAAATTATAATTAAAGCTCAAAATTAATATTTTATCATAAAGCATTAAAATACATTTTCCACATGTGCATGAATATTTTGAAAATTAAATTTGAAAATTTTGAAGTATGATTTATTGTCATCTTTCACATGTTCATGACATGATTAAATATTTGAATTTTGAAAATATTAAAGATGATTGATTGTCATCTTTCACATATACATATTTTATTTGAATATTTTTAAAAGTAATTGATACTCTTTTTGACTTATACAAATGGTAGATGATTTTGTTTGAAAAATTTGAAAAGTAAATAGTACTCCTTTTGTCATATGTGGAAAGCAAAAAGATTAGGTTTGAAATTTTTGAAAAATAAATGATGTTGTTTTTTACAAATGAAAAAGAAAAAACTTTTAATTGAATTTTTTGAAAAGTGAATAATATTGTCTTTGATAATTGAAAAAGAAGAAACTTTTATTTGAATTTTTTGAAAAAGTGAATGATGTTGTATTTGACATATGAATCTTTTTAAATTTGAATATGAAATCTCATATGCCTATAAATAGATCATTTGAGAGCTTTAAATTTACAACACCAAGAGCATACAACATTCATTCAAAGCTTTCATTCTCCATTTTCTAAAAATTGAACCTTAAACCTTGTTCATTTTGAAGAATATATAGTTTGCGCTGTATTGTTCTTATTTCATTCATTGATGAGTGTTTTCTGATAACCTACCCACTATCAGTTCTTGTATCAGTAAAAGGGCGTATATAACCCTTGTGCGTGTAGAAAGTGTTCTACATAGGGAATAGTTGAATCATCATGTGTAAGGTGATTATAAGTGTAAAGGGTGTTCTACACGGATCCTTTGTAGTGGTGTTGTTCAAAGATGTAATACGTTTCTATCTCCACCTGAAAGAGATTGAATAGTGAATTTGGGGATCTTCAAGGCGTAGCTTGACGCGAGGACGTAGGCAGTGGGGCCAAACCTCGTTAACATACTGAGTTTGCTTCTCTTTTACCCTTACTCTTTATATTTATTGTTGCTTCATATTTTGTTTATATTTTATATTGTGTATTTGATTTATAATTATTAAGTTTTTAAATATAACCCAATTCACCTCCTTCTAATGTTAGTCATTTAGGCAACATTATGGATAAAAGAGATTAAATAAGTTAGATAAGAACATAATTAAACTAAGTTATTTATAAAATTAAACTATGACCTTCGACAACATTATACAAATTAAGTGGAAGTTCCATTTCATCCATACTTACAATTATATATATATAACTATACATACTCACGTGTTGACAATTGAAGTTGTGAAAATTTTAAAATTTAAAATTTGTGATTTTAAATTAAAAAAGAAAGAATTTATTAAATGAGATTTTTAGTCAATAGGTATAATATTGTGCATAAAGTTGGACGTACATAGGATTACTCGTGTTTAATATATGCTTCCTTTGGTTTTCAATATTAGTATAATTAAACTAAGTTTCCTCATACACAAGTTATGCAAATATTGAAAACCGATCTAGCTATTTGAGAAACCGCAAAATTTAAGTATTAATTTGTAATTAAATTTTAAGAGAAATATAAATTTTAAGAGAAATATTTGTAATTAATATATACTTTTTTAAATTTTAAGAGAAATATATCTATAAACAGTATATACTAAATATCCTATCCACTTCTAATTTTTAAACTAAGAATAAGATTACTGTCAGATATGTATAAGAGATTAAGCATGTAGGATCTCATTTCAGCAGGGTGCTCACCTATAAAATATTATTTTGTTAAACTTGATCCCTTCTATTTATTTTCTTTATTGAAGATATGGAAGGCTGTAATTCTAATATCAGGAGATGTCTTATTCTTAAGCATAGGAGGGAAGCCGAATCCCTTTGATTGAGCATGTCTTCGCGGGCTTCTAATTCTGATAACTTTGAATCATTAACTCAAAGATTTGACTCATACGTTATTGGTGCCCCCCAATCATGTTCTGATGCTAACGTGCTACAACATTTTGGAATTAAGTATCGAGTTTCTTAGGATTAGCCCACCATGCGCTTGACTATATATGGTGCGTCCAACTGAACCAATCACGCCTTAGGAGGTGGGCTGTCTTTTAGGTCAAGTGGCCCCTCATGGTATCATCTACTCGGCCTGTTTGGGCAAACGATTTATATATCGAAATATTGATCAAAAATGAATTTTTGTGATTAATTTATTATAACGAAAAGATTATTCGCAACTAATTTATTGCAATGAAAAAATTATTCGCAACCAAAATTAGTTGTAAATAGTTTTTTCGTTGCAATAAATTAGTCACAAAAATCCATTTTTCTTGTAGTGGATTCTTATTTCTTGCAAGGAAATTAGAGATTTACACATTGTTTGGATGTTGAAATGAGTTGAATTTTTTTATAAATAATAATAAGTTAAAATGGTAGAATGAGTTTTGTAAGGCTCACATAAGATGAGTTTATATATATTTATGAGAAGTTGAAAGAGATTGCGAGTCCTACGTGTAAAGAGGTGTTGAGTTGAAAAATGTTGTGAGTCCCATGTGTAAGGAAGTTTTGAGTTAAAATGAGTTTAATAATTTGAGAGTTTGGTATTTAGATGTTAGACTCAACTTAAAAATAGATTGAACTAAATTGATCTTAGTTTAATACTCAAAATTCCAAACATGGCCATAATAATTAAATAAGAGAAATGATAATTACAATTTTAGGATGTATAAATTCCATGCATTTTAAGTAGATAAATCTGAGGTCTACATAAAAAAATTACTTTTTAATGATAGATTTTACTTTTTTTTCATAGAAAATACGTGTGATTTGTACCTTCTATCAATGTGTATATCTAACATTACTAACTAAACTATGACCGAACCTTCGAGTTGTTATACAAAAGTAGGCCTTTTTGTATATCCACGTAGAATACAAATATTAAAATTCAAAGATTCCGATTTGGATTTACCAATTAATTAAGAATGCTAGAACAAAAATTAGGCACGTGTTGTTGAAATCCCATATTGAGTTAAAAAATAAATAAATAAAGGAATTAAATTATTAAAAAACAAAATAAGAGAACAAATTAAATTGATGTTTGTGCTCTTTTCACGTATTTCTTTCTTCGGCCGCCGTTGGAGTGTAGTTACAACTTGTCCTTAATTCTTGTTTTGTTCCCCCCTTTTGTCTTTGTTTTTTAAGGACCGACCCAAGAATAAAGAGACCTATCGAGTTCCATTGGCTTGCTAAGGGATCAGGAAATCATAATATCATGGGGGCAAGTCGAGGGGGCTGAGGGACCCACTTTTGAAAAACTGCCTTCGCCCCCATTTCAACAATCAAAATGAATAATGATACATACAAGTCCGAGTCTTACATATTTAGGGTTTGTCCTTAATAGCATCGGTCAATAATAGCCTTTGAATAGGCTGGTTGATGATTGTTGTTATCGACTTCTTTTAACATGAGACTAAGGCCATGTTTAGAAAATGAGATCATCTCAAAATTTCTCATAAGTTTTTTTTTCTTTAAATCTTATTTATATACAAAATATTTTTTATTTTAAAATTTGTAAATTTTCCACCTAGTCACTACTTAATTATTACAATCTCTCCAAACTTTTAAACAAAACATAAAAAATAATACAATTTTTTAAAATTTTAAAATCAAAATTATATTCAAACAACTTTTTAACTTTCTAATACTTTAATTCAATTTTTTCTTTCTTATTTTTTAAAACTCAATAAAATATCTTTACTTGAATTATTTCACTAATATTCACAAAATTCTAGCTAAACATACATCAACACTTCCATGTAATAACTCTACCAAAGACAATATAACCAATTATAGGAATGGCTTTTAGTCCCACTAGTTAAAATTTTTATTTTCCAATATCAATTTAATCCCAAGGCTAACCGGTCACTCAAAAAGATGTGGTTTATAATACAAAATAAAATAGAAATTTAAATAGAAAAGAGAGGAGGAGAATGAGCAATTGATCAGGAATACTTCGACGTTAAATCTTTTTTATTGTGAGTAATATTAGGGACAATAATAATTTATACAAGCATTACGCACTCATTTTCAAATAGTTAGAATGGAGTTTACTATTGAATATTTTAATTTTTTCATACGGATCTTATATTTACTCACTTTTTTTTTTTAATTTGAAAAAAATTGCATTGTACTTGTGCACTCTATAATAACAAATATCATTTCTCTTTAATTATTAATTAGTTGTGATTAAATACTAAATATAGATTCATATTTATTAGGAATAAAGGTGGCACTATGTAACACAACATGCGAATCCAAAATTAACGGGTTTGGGTCAAAACAGATTTACTCGTTAAGACACGATTTATAAATGGGTTAACGAGCTTAACCCAAAATCAACCCGTTTAGATTTTATTTCACAATCAAAATTTTTAATTGTTGATTCGTAAGATTGGTATTTCTCATAATGATTATGTTTTTATTATTGAGATTATACATCTGGACCTATGCTCATATTTGTTATTGTAGGGTTTGTAATATTAGTTTTATTATATGTTAAAATTTGAAAAATGTTGATATTTTTTGTTAGTAGGTAGTCTTATTTTTTTTAAAATACTGTGCCTACTAATAAATATAAGCTTTAACTTTTATGTGAAATTATGTTAATCGGGTCAATGGGTTATTCATGTTAGTTTAATCTATTTACATGAAATAAATTTAAATGAGTTGTGTTGTATTAATATATTTCTAATAAATTATTACACAAGTCAAAACATGTGACACAACATTACCTGTTACTAAATGGGTCGGGTTAGGGTTTGAAAGTTTTACACGTTTAGTTTAATGGGTTGAATTTGGGTTAATCTATATAGTCAAATATTCATAACTTGACACGAGACGAACACGACTCAAATTACACCAATTACCACCCCTAATTAAGAAATTACATAGAGATAATAAAAGATAAATATTTTGATCTCTTAATTTAATAATTATAAAAATCAAAGCAAATTCTGAATTTGGTACCATCTCTAACAATTTATACGCTACAGCCAAAACCATACGTGTAAGGCCAAATGAATTCACGAGGTTTTTCAAAGTTACCGATTAGATCCACAAGAAATATTTGAATTCACCATACTTGTTGAACTAAAATTAGTAGTAGAAAGTGCTTGGGATAAAACAATCCCAATAAATCATCATCATTTATCAATTTGCGCACGGAAACAAATTAAAAAGGAGTTTGCACGATATATATATATATATATATAAATTAATCAATTTGACTCTTAATTATTTGCTCTTCCTTTTTGAAATCGATATTTGATACCTGTTTGCATAAGCTCGTACCTTATTTAGCGTAAACCCTCAACGGGGTAAAGTCTCTGAGGTCGCGGCCTGTCCCAAAGCTAGCACGATAGAAAGGAACGTGAGATATTTAATTTCTCACGTATTGACATGAAGAAAATTAGCTGGATAACTAGAAAAGATATTTAGTGTCCACATACTTATAATAGGCCCAGTGTAATGAAAGCCCAATGGCCAAGTGCAAGCTTAAGAATGGGTCTTACTGATATACATTTTGGTTAATAAATAACGCCTCCAATTAATCAAAGAGGTGATCACTCCAATTAATATAGAGAGTCTTCAAGATATATTTTAGAAGTTGATCATCATCATTATGCCAAGCCTCTATAAACAACACCCAAACGTAACAAATTTACATTCATTCATGCACTTATATTGAAATCACTTCTTTTAACTTAAGCATTGAAATTTCATTGGGTACACCGTTCTGCTTTCTCATTTCATTACAAGTTTACATACAGTTGATGATGTGAAACACGCCCTCAACACTCATTGTCCCGACCCTCATGAATGGGATAGTACGTAATATTCACAGCATGGTGCACCGACCTGACTTTAGAGTTTAGACATGATTAATTAACAATTTTTTGCATGTGTGTGTGGTTTCAAGGCTGGGATTCTGGGCAAGAAATTTAAAGGCGTCGTTACATGTACTATATTCAACTAATTAAATTTATTTTTTCATCAATTTTTAGCTGATCATATAGACCAGATATCTAATGAAGTGTTTAATGATAGAATTTGATTTTTTTTTTAAATTAAAATTTAAATCTTATAAATTAAATATATTATCATTTAAATAATATAAATATTACTCTATATTTAGACTAGTATACTCTACACTAGCGCATGCAAGAGTACTGTAGTTGGTGAATTATTAAATAATAATTGGGACAGTCTGACAGATTCCTTACTGCACTAGTTATACAATTGGTGGGTTACAGTGGAAGCCAGATCATTAGGTAGAAGACATCTCAGAAATTCCATTACTTTGTTTACGACAACTGTTCTGTTTGTGATAGGCCGTAGGTTAAGGTGTTCAAAAATGGAGCATTTTCAGTTCGTTGACTACTGCATTGTTCGTTGTCGGTAGGTGAAGTTAAGGCCTTCAAACGTGGAAAATTCAAGCGTTGAAAAGTCCCACCGCTCCTACTTGCTCCAGCTTGTATTATCTCTCTCTATGTATCTGTCCCGCATCTTTCGTACTAACCAATTCAACTATTATTAATCTAAGAGGAAGATCTATAAGTAAAATAAAGAGAGTAGTTAACTTCTAAGTTTAAGCGGACAAGAAGATATAAATTCCATAATTTAGTTTATATCTTAATATTTGTTAAGATTTTAAATCAAGACTTCTGTATGATATCGTTTTAAATCATTTTGTCTAAAATGTTGTAGAAAACATAGTGATGACAAACATGTGAAAGTAAATACAAACAAATCAATCACACAATACAAAATCAATTTGGATTTACAATGTGCCTACGTCTATAGTAGAACTGTAGATGGTTTCATTATATTGAGAAGTCACAAAATACATTTTGGGGCGAAATCTTACTATTCAAAACATTCAGGGTGTACTAAACTGTTTATTAAGTACATATTTATAGTCACAAGGTAGAAACCCTAATTTTCACTTTCTGTGTTATTTGGTCAAGCGGAATGTCAAGTGCTCCTCGAGTAAGATATCTGTCTGATGCTCGCTCGAGCTGCTAGTCAAATGAAAGTCGAACGAACTTTCTGCAAGCCACTTATTGTGCGAACGTTGAGCGTACTTTCTGCCTGGTCTTTTTCTAGCCACAAACAGTGCCAAAACTATTGGCTCAAGCCTAATTGAAAATCCGACAAAAAATCATAACACATTCTTGTTAGGTCGAGTTATCAAATCAGGCTGATACACCAACAAGATCAGACTCAACAAACCCAACATAAAATACTTCAATTAATGAAAAGAAGTAAATTTGATGGTAATGATCTATATAGAGAAATAATTTAGTCATTATGGGATTTTATCAAAAAAATTCACAAATTAACAAAATTTGATGTAGTATATAAAGTTATATCAGTTTATAAATTTATATTTACAAGATCTCTTAATTTCTACAGCGCTTCTTAAGGAGAGAGCAAATTAAAGAAGCGTTGGAATGGATAGTTATCAAAGTTGCACCATACCGGTCTATGCATTGAGATGAAAATTGTACAAGTAATATAGAAAATTAAAAAGGCAATTATTGCAGAGAGAAAAACAAAACTATCGTCAATCGTTGTGTACGTCTTTTTCGTGTCCTTTTGTATTTTCATTCCAATTTTAACCGGTAAATTAAAATAATTAAAGGCAGAGAAAACTCTGCCATTACAGTGTAATTAGGCAGCTTTCGCACACTGTGGATGATGATGATCGTGCACTGATTCAGGTGTTAATTAATAAATCTATGATCTGCTCTATATATTTTTGAAAAATTCAAACTTTTTCCCTGTTTCTTTCACGCGTTTTCGTTTAACGTTTACTAAAAACCATGAACGTTAAATACAACGAAGGTCGACTTGGATATCTTCTGGCTTCTGTAGTCCACGTGATCATTTATTGATTTACGTAAATTATTCTTCAATTTTTATTATTTTTTAAGAACAAGCTGGTCCTAGCTTCTGCCTATAAAGAGCAAGTAGTCCTCCTGCAGAAATTCAGGCACTGAACTCAAGGTTTCTTGCAGTGGCATTTGTCTTTAAATTTTTAAACACATTTATATAGATATCAATATGGCTTCCTTTTCCTCCTCCTTAACCCTCTACTTATCTATTTTCTTGCTTCTGTTGGGAATAGCTTCTGCTCAGCTATCAACCAACTTCTATTCGAGTTCATGCCCTTCGGCTCTCTCTATAATTCAAGGGGCAATAAGCAGTGCAATATCTTCAGAGCGTCGTATGGGAGCCTCGTTGCTTCGCCTCCATTTCCATGACTGTTTTGTTAATGCAAGTCATCTGCACTTCCTTATCTCTTTAGCTTTCTTTGTTTTTTAATCAACCGGGGCACAACTATTTCCAAAAATATACCATCTTCAAATTAACTTGTTGCTTATTGACAGTGAGTTTTAATTAAGCTATATTTGTGTGTCGGCGGGCAATCATTCTCGCACGTGCTTGCTATGAGATTATACAAAGAGAAATGTTACTCTTCATTGAGATTTTACAATCTCATTCATAGTTATTGATTTAGAGTTTGGTTACGGATAATCTTATAAGAGTGTAAGTTATGAGCAGTCTTTTTTAAAAATTGGGTCCACCATGAAAAAATTAATGGGTCCAGGTGTGTTCCTTTTTCTAAGAGGATGTGCGAGGGTTTGCATACCCTCAAACTATACAAATTATTTTCATTGGCGCATGTTTTAATTAGTTTCATAATTTATAACCATTCTAATGACAAGTCACTCAAAAAAAATTTTATTAGTCTGATTAAGAATGATAAAACTTAAAATGAAGATCATGTGAAATAATTTTATTGTATTTATGAATAAATTCATATTAGACACACATGAAGATCATTAGATATTAATCATATCAGGAATCACAAATAATTAGTTATATTTTCATGCTTTTTCAGGGTTGTGATGCATCAGTATTGTTGGATGATACCAGCAATTTCAAAGGAGAGAAGACGGCAGGTCCCAATGATGGTTCATTGAGAGGATATGAGGTTATTGATAGCATTAAAACCCAACTTGAAAAGCAATGCCCTGGAGTTGTATCATGTGCAGATATCTTAGCTGTTGCAGCTCGGGATTCTGTTGTTGCTGTAAGCCATCGAAACTTCTTTAATTTACTCCTACAATATATAATGTATACACATTTTTAAAAATGGGAAAAGTCTATCGTAGTACGTAAAACGTTGTCATTTAATTAAGGTACACAAATATTAAGATGTCGGTGATAAACACGTGAACCTCAACACCATCAACATGGTCTGTTTTGCTCTCCATTTTCCCCCATTTTCCCATCGCCCTCTTATTCTGATCTTTCAGTTTAACATTCATGATTTCTTCAGTTGGGTGGCACTAGATGGAATGTGCCATTAGGCAGAAGAGATGCAACCACAGCAAGTTTCGATGCTGCCGAAAGTAATCTCCCTTCCCCATTCTTAGATCTTGGAGATCTTATATCAGCATTCTCAAACAAGGGTTTTACAGCTCAAGAATTGGTGGTTCTCTCCGGTACGTACCTAAGAACGACATAATATACCTTCTGCTCAACACCTCTTCTATATATGTTTTCGGTCTAGCTCCAACGTTGTAATCATGTCTAATTTTATTGTCTTTGTAGGTGGTCACACCATAGGTCAAGCAAGGTGCCTTACATTTCGGACTCGTCTCTATGACAACACTGAAAATATAGATTCTGCGTTTGCCTCATCGTTGAAGAAAAACTGTCCAAGCTCAGGTGGAGATGATAACTTATCTCCTCTTGATGAAAGTGCTGGCTCTTTTGACAACACATATTTCAAGAATTTAGTTGACAAAAAGGGTATCTTGCACTCGGACCAACAGCTCTTTGGTAATGGCTCTACAGATTCTATAGTCAACAGCTACAGCCTTGATTCGGGGAAATTCTTCACTGATTTTGCGAAAGCCATGACAAAAATGGGAAACCTCAGCCCACTTACGGGATCGAATGGAGAGATTAGAACCAATTGCAGGAAGATTAATGGATCCTAGGCAGCTTATTTGTGCACATCTTTAAAATTATACATATATAAACAAAAAAGGAAAAATACACCTTGTACTTTCGATCTAAGAGATCAAAATAGGGAGCAAGGGTGTTGAAACTTCAAATCACTGCGTTTAAATGGATTCTAACCATAAATGCATGGATTTTAATTAATAAAATCTTTGTTAGTACCTTTATCCTATACCCTGATTGAGATTCTATCTTTTTTGTTCCATTTAATAATTGATTGTGCTACGGCAAATTTTGAATCAATATGCTCGGTTAGAAACTTCGTCTAGCCAAATTCACGGAATACATTTTTTTTTTTTTTTTTTTTTTTTTTTTTTTTACGAATGGAACGATACCCTCAATTTTATTTATTGACCCTCTCTCTTTTTACCTTTACAACTATAGAGTTTGAGGGTTTTAAAAGAACCAAAATTAAACTCATGTGGTAATAATAAACTTTAAAATACTATACTAATTACACAGTCAATCTATTAAATCAACAATGTGCAAATGCTGATAACTCAGGAAAAAAGTAAAAACATTGGTTCCTTAACCTAAAAATGGAATACTCTACCACGTGGAAGATACTCTTTTTTATATAAAAATTAAACTTAGATTATTATAATTAACTTATTTAAAACAAAAACAAACTGAACGATTGGTGGTCATTGAAATTTCATCAACTATCTCTTATGAACAAGCTAAAAGCACAAAAATATGATAAATATTTTAGCCATGAAGGAATTACACAAAAATAAATTTATAATTGACATGATTTAATCTAATATATTAGATAAAACTAATTTTATTATAAATTAAATCTAACAGATACTATAAAGTCATGTCAATTTATAGTTTTACTTTTACTGTATCTAGAAGGCCTCCAAAAATAAATATTGCTTGGGTGGCAGTGTTGTGCCAATAGTCTATCCTTGGGGATTTGTCCAACAATATCTATATTGCCAAATCCAACCTGGAAAGCCATCCCAATTGACTCGAAACAGCAAATGCAACTCCACTATTATCACTTCCGAACGGTCAATGGAAAGGGCCAAATTAAAAGCCAATCCCAAATTCCTTTCCAAACAATTAATTAAGCACCCTGACTCACTCGCCCATTACTCCACCGTGGAAAGGATATTAGACCTCAGCCATTACCATTTCCACAAAAGCTCATACTCACCGCCCCATCGAATATATATAATGTTTCCCATGTCAGCCTTCCAATAGTACTCACGAGTCATATACGTCACCCCTCGATCTCTAACTTCTTTTGCTAACAAAAGCCAACTAATAAACTTTATAAATTAAAATAAGATCATCTTCATTTCACTTAAAATATATATATATATATATATATTATATATATAACATTCTCAATTAGTGTAAAATATAAGGGTTTTTATTTGTAGACTTGCTCTAGCGCCGACATGTAATTTGTTATACTAGAATTTTGAAGTTTAATAAGAGATTTAGATATCTATTCTATTATAATAAGTAACTATCTAATTGTGAATGGTAACTTTATTGTTTTTCTATGAATAGTAACTGTGCATCCATGTAATCCAATATGGATGCAGACCAATGTTTATATTTTGCTGAAGTTTACATTTCTTTAACCTTGTATTTTCTATTCCCAGATAAATAAGCTACTGACTTTTTTACTTTTTTTTTTTTATATATTTAAATCATTATGTCAGGTGCACCCCGAGGCTAACGCACCAGGCACCATTCCCTAGTGTGCATATATATATATTGACATGAGCATGACACATTTCTATAAAGAGTAATGCTAGCATGCCACCCAGCTTTGACCATTGGGCATGCAACCGGCCACTAGCACAAAGTTACTTTTTTATTTTTATCTTCTTTTCTTTTTTATATTTTCTTAACATATTTAAATATTTTTAAAAAATAAAAATATATAAATCAATATATTAAAAATCACTTCCTTAATCATTAAGTAAAAAAAAAGTTAAAAATAATTTAAATATATGAAAATTCAGACGGCATACTAGCATGCATTTTCCTCCTACAAAATCTAAAATTGTGAAATGGGGTTTGTGCTTGCTAATGTCTTGAGTGCGTATTATTCTCTCGTCTTAAACGTTCGGCTAATTATCAGACAATCATGTCGAATTTTAACATGGTGTCCGATAAGTAATTATTTTGTGCAAGTGGAGTTGCAGATAAGTATGATGCAAATGCACCAGAAAATTGGGCCAATTACTCGGATCATTCCAACTTCCTTTACTGTGCTGGGTTCGGCTCTAATTGGGCTAAACTTCAGCTCTACACCAAAGGTCGTCCTGTGCTAGCTAGCTTCAGTTTTGCTTGATGCATATCAGTTGAAGTGTAACTAGGGAACGCTTGCACATTAAATTTGCGTTCATTTTCTTGCAGATCATTTTTTTGGTGTGTGTGGGCCGGGGAAGATGGCCACGGGGATTCTTCAAGAAAAATAATCCATCTTACTCTTGAAAGCCATCCCTCTATCTTCCACAACAAACGCAAATTCTTCAAAGACTTGTAAACATTTTTTTTTTATGCTAGTTAATGTACCAGGTTTCCGCATATATCAGCGCTCCAACTGTTAAAATTATCAAACAAATAATTAAAACTACCTCTTTATATAAATTTAAACTTTTGAAACAATTGCTAGTTTGACAAGTTATCAGAGAGAGAGGTTCTGAATTCAAAAATCATCTTTAGAAAAAGTTGTCTTAGAAAGGAACTAAAACAATACTAGTGTTGGCTGTCCTAAACCTTATAAACAGAGGAGATTTCTCCTTACATCTCTTTGTAGCATGCTCATTAAAAAATCTCTCACACCCAGCATTAAGGGTGCTGGACGGGTGCCCACATCCAGTCAACCTGGGCCCTACATCAAATGGTCAAGTGGTTCTTTGAGGGAAAAAATACACAGGCGGGGGGCCGGGTGTGGATCCGCACCCGCCTAGGATACCCTATTTCAGCTTCACCCCCAAATTAAATTAGTTTTTAAGTAAGAAATCCTAATCTAAAGCTTATTTTGATATTGTCTACGGGTGTTTCAATTTGAAACTCAAATATAAATTGGGATTTCTTATATATATTAGGTTTTCAAATCGAAACCCTAATTTACTTTAGGGCTTTAAATTGAGAACCCTATACTTGAAAATGAAACCCTAAACTAAATTAGGGTCTCGATCCAAGCCCCTAAACTAGTTAAGGAAACCAACCCTATACTTGATTAGGGTATCAAATTGATGGCTTGATACACTAATAGTTTGTTAATTTCACTATTTGTAGTTTATACTTATGTTATTCTTTTTTCCTAATTGAAGTTCTCTTCTTGAGACATCAAATTCTCATTTTCATCCTTGTTCTTTTTTTATTCCTTTTTCTTTCAGGTTTTATTGGACACTTGGAGTTGATGGGACGTCTAAGATGTTGGAACTTGGGTTTGTTTCTTTATTTCCTATTTATTTTTTGTGATGTAGATTTTTTATTCTTAAGTTATTCAAACTTATTGTAATATTTTTAGATTAATATGTAATAGTTTTAGAGTAATTTGTAATATTTTAGAATGATTAGTTAGCAACTTTATTAAGTTCATTTTAGAATTGAAACAAATTTTAGAATTATTTATATATAGAGATAAACTTTATTTTTATATATTTTAGGTTTCCAAGATTTTGTTTGTTTTGCTTAGACTAAAAACCAAGTTATGGGCCCACAAATAGTCAAAAAGGCTTTTAAATCAGATTTTGGGTTAAAAAATAGCCGAAAAAGACTCTAAAGTAGGATTTGGGCTCAATGGGCGGGTGGACAGACGGCTCATAAACCAATCCACCCGCCCGGCAGCCAAACGGGATCACCCATCTGTGCAGGACGGGTCAGGTGCCAGGATTCACACGCAACCCCCCACCCAGGTGGGTGCAAAAGGAATGATGGCCGACTGCTCTCCCTCTAGGGCAGGTAGCTAGGTGGATGGGAGATGCTGCACCTTCATTGTTTCAAACTTTTTTCCAAATTTCTTGTCAAACAAACTACTTTTTACTGTGCTACACTAATACACTAAAACACAAACTATAGTACTTCTCAAAAACAGCTCTCATAAGACAAAGAAAAGGGCTTGTGAACGTGTCTTTTTTATATACACCAAAACTTAAGGTCGACGTGTACGTACGTATGGTTCTATTATTATGTGGCCATAAATAACAAATTACGTCTCAGCTCACGAGTAATATGGGCGTCTCTAGAGGTTGTAGCCATGGAAGGAAACAGTCAGGTTCGTGGAGGGTACTGAGGTAGGGACTAGAGGTCTCTCTCTGTCTGTCTTTCCCTCTCCTTTTATCTGAATGCTTGCCTTTAGTCCCACACAAATAGTAAGAAGATATCCTAGACGATATGGGTGGGGGTAATCAAGCGACGTACGTTGCTTTTGGAAAAAAAGTCGGTGCATAACTAATTGTCTATCTGATTCATATCAAAGAAGATTAGGTTACTCTTGACTAGACCTAAGCTGTCCCACTTTTCAACTTATTTTATTCCTCCAAATCACGTATTATTAGAGTTTTAATACTAACAAATCGTATATAAACACGCTACTAACTAAGAGACCTATTATAATTAATTATAAAATAATGTGTCAAATTACAAATATCTTTTACTCAGTTAATATGACCAGCTTCTTGTAATGTATGTTTCAGGTTAAAATTGTAGTGTTCATTATTAATTAATATAGTATGTTTTATAATATATATATATATATATATGACAAGCTTCCATATCGGTGGTATATATGTTTAAGGTATCAATAACGAGGCTTAGAAAAATACTTTTTCAGGTTATTATTTGCTAGGTAACATTACTCTACATTATATGTATCATGTTTCAGGAAAATAATTAACTGAAGAAATCTATTTACAAGCTCGTTTACTGATCGATTAGGTCCCGTTTGAATAGTCAAAGTATTTCATTTCATTTCATTTCATCTTATTATTATAATTTTTTCAAATTTTCATACAAAATATAATAAACAATTCAATCTTTTTAAATTTTAAAACAATAATCATATTAAAAACAATATTCTAACAATATTTTATTCAACATTTATCTTAACTCATCTCATCTCAACTCACTATTTAAACATTACCTAAATATATATACTACGAATATAGAAGCTTTACACATCAGAAAGCATAAATAAATACTAATATTTTGACCTTTTTATAACTATATTATAAATAAATCTCATAATTAATAAACTTACATATATACACATCTTATTTCAAATTAACAAGAACTAGGAGTCTAGAACAAACACAAACCAATCCGGGTGTGAAGCCTGTCAATTAAGTAGTTCGATATATTGATTTAATTTTTTAAAATGGACCAAGTTCATAACCTAGAGATCAGTGTTGTGGCGTACGTAATCTGTTTCTGCATGCGCGCATACGGTCCATTTCTTTTTGCTTCTCTTAATTAACAAACCTGCAACACTAAATTAATTAAGTCATGCGTGCGTCATGGGCCAATCATACTCTCTCTCTCTCTCTCTCTCAACAAGATGCTATCATGCTGATAAATATTAATAATATTGCAGAAACTCATGTAACGTAGGTTACAACCCAAAACCTAATTATATATGAACGTACGCAGCAGAGAAAGATTAGCAGATCACAAAGGTGGGGGCTCGGGAGATATGGGCGGTTTGGAATGTGAGAAAAAGGGGAGATAGAAAAGCCAAACAAAGAGCATAATCCCAAACTCCCACTGGTCGGCTGGCTCTATAGCCCCGAACACATCTGAAACCTTATCTCCAACACCACCACCATTACCATTACCCCTTCTCCATTATTGCCAAATTCTACACTCTATATATATAATGACCATGATTCATTGGCCATCATCATCATCCTTTAGACTTGAATGTCCCATCATGCCAAATCATTTGTGGGTCCAAAACCCTATCCCTTGCCGCCAGCTCCATGCTTCATGTCACATGTCTATATATACAATTGTTTGATTATACATATACATATAAATATATATATATATGGGCCCGGCGGTGAAAGAGAACCATCATTAGTGGGATTGGGTATAGTTTGATTTTAAAGTTTTCCCTTTTTTTTTTCTTTTTCTTTTTTTTTTTTTTTTTAATTTCGACAAAATTAAAAAAATAAATTTATTAAGGCCCTGTTTGACTATACAGATGAGATAAGATGAGATGAGATATTTTAAATAGTAATAAATAAAGTATTGTTATAATATAATTTTTTAATATTAATTTTGTATTGAGATTTGAAAAAGTTAAAATTGTTTATTATATTTTGTATAGAGATTTAAAAAAATTGTAATGATGAGTTGAGATGAGATGAGATTTTTAGTTTTCTGTAACCAATCCAGACCTAAATTGACATATTTTCTATATGATAAAATAGATTTAATATATATCATATATCTCTTTATATATCTATCATATTTATTTATTTAAAAGAAATTAGTGTATTCTAAATCCAATTTTTTTAAATAGTCCATTTGGACTAAATCATGTAAGGAAAATGATAATATGACTATCAAATATGCTCACTCATATATTTTTATTTTTATGTTATTTTTTTTAATGGTTAAGAAAATGACTATTCATAAATTTTTATTTTTTCTAAATTTTGTTCTTAATGATTAAAAATGTTTAAAAAATGATTAATTTTTTTTTAAAAAAAAAATTTATTTATACTAGTGGGCACATGCATTTGGTAGTCACCCAACTAGCATTGTCCGTCATGTAATTATATCACTTTGTAGGGGCTGGAGACTTGTCAATAAAGGCTGGTATGATCCTTCTGGCCTCTAGAACCGCTTAATTATTAAGATAACTACTTTTTCATCACCTAACAATTTACCTTTGAATACTTGGATCCTTTGCTTTATGGTCGTATTATTGAAACTATTTTCTAGAGACAAATCACTGTTGAACGAATGAAATAAAGGTGAAGAGTCCATTTATGGACAGTTAGATGTCTAATTGATGGAAACTTGTTCATTATGATTCACATGCAACTTACATATACAGATTCGCCGGTGGATCAACCGTTTCGTATCACAATCATTTCCCACCACTAAATTTCAAAAAGGAAAAGGATGCTTTATCTTATGACTTTTTTTAAAGGTTTTGTACGTGGCTTATAAATAACACTACGTACACACCATTTTTTTATATATATACTTCAAAATATTATATATTCTTCATATATATATATATATATATACATTATGTGCATGTGTATATATAGAGAAAAAATCTTATTATAAGCGATTCTGTGCATTAATACGTGCACCCATCTAACATATTTGATCAGAAAGTCAGACTTTAATAAAAATAGTGTCGATATAAATTTTGAATATAAAAACAGTAACATTGATATGCAAATTGATACGCGAATTCACTTGTACGTAACAAAACTTATATATAGATATGTAATAAAAATAATAGCACGGGCAATATTATAAATCTTCCTTTTTTTTATTTTTTTGTTTTAATTCAATCATATGGAAAATATGTCCACACATTTTATATGATGTTATAAGTCAACTACCTAAATGGAAAATTACTCAAACGTCCATCACTACTTGTGGCCAATTATTTTTTGTAAAAATGACTATTTTCTATCAGAATAAGCCCGTTTTAGTTGTAAATAGTCATTTTCGTTACATATAATCCGTCACAAATGATTATTTTTTTGTAATGATATAAGTACATATCAACGCAGATTGTGATTTAAAAATGATAAAATTTAGAATAAAAAATAGCATATATAATTTAGCTAATAATAATACATATCTAGATGGTTTAGGTTATAAATAGATGTTAAATTTTCTATAGAAGTAGTTTAACTGTCGAGGGTGGACACGATGATCTACTTGGGAGTCATAGTCTATGTTTAATAATTGCAAAACTATAATTGAGTGTAGTAAGTTATAAGAATTCAAACTTCAAAATCAACTTTCTTTAGGTACACAGAGACCAAGGAACCAATTAAATTCAAATGGTATTTGTCGATCTCTTCCGCCCATAATAATAATTGGTTGGAAGTTGGCTGGCCTGATCATTATATTATTAATTCAAGCACTACGTACGTACTCATCTCCTTAATTGTATTAATCTCCAAATTCACCAAATTAATTAAAGTAGTAGTTATATACTTTAGCTAGCCGCATGGTCGATCGAGTCACCAGTACTTACATGTCATATCACACGTTAAATCATCACTTATTTTAAAATTTTAAATTAATAAAAGAGATAAGTTTAATTATTTAAATTATATAATAATAAGTACTACTTCGCTTACGGCCATTAGAAATTATCAAATTAATTTTAAAAGCTAATTTATAACAGCATGATCATGTTATAGAACCATGCATGGAAGCTTAATTACCAGATCAGCCTATTATATATATTCTATGCATAAAGTAATTAATTAATTAAGTCATGGAGTGCGGAACAATATTTGATGGTCTGCAACTAGGTGAACATTGAGGAACACATCTGACGTGTTAGCATCTGATCCTTATGAGTGTTGTCTCCATTAATTGGATTCATGTATGTTAATTGAGTACTAAACTCACAGTGATCGATCATGTTTTAATACTAATTACTCACTGTTTACAATGCCTTAAATCTCTCTCTCTCTCTCTCTCTCTCTCTCGATCTCTCTCGACGTGATTTGGGAAATTTCAATTGTTTATGTTTTTAACAAAATATTGTGTGCTTATTTTGAATAAAGTAATTTCAGACATAATTAAAAGGAAAAGGAAAAGGATACGAATAATAAGATGTTGTTCATTAATTTACTTGGAATGAGTTAAATTAATAATTGAATGTAAAATATAAAAAAAAAATGAAATAATTAAAATATTTCAAGAATACTTTTTAAAGGGCCCAAATTTATTGTCTTTTTCATGCGTTCTTGTACGTACATCCATCAACTTTCCATGTGGTTCCACGCATGCCTGATTGTATACATTGAATATGTTGTCTACTTGAAGACATAAAGAGAGATTTCTTTGTCATGGTCAACCTAGGGGGAGAGAGAGAGAGAGAGAGAGAGAGAGAAGAATTTCATGGTCCACAAACCAGATTAATTCGCTTCTCTACTCTATCATTTCCTTCCATCGATCAATGCTGATCAGTCCCCACACTCCTCCCACAAGAGGACCTTTTCACACGTTCCTCCATTTTTGGGATCAAGCAGATCTTGCCCTCCATATATAGTTTCTCTATATTAATTACGTGCTCGCTCCACTCGAACAAGAATATTAGGCTTTGTACGAGATGGGTCTCGATGATGGCGCTTGTGATGCAGGCCTTGTTCTTGCACTCGGCTCTCAAGACAAGCCAGAAAATCACTTGCATCCTGATCAAGAAAAGAAGATCAAGATCAGGAAGGAGACGTTTTCCTTAAAGTATGATCACTTGTTCCCTTCTCTTACGTTAGGCCCATCAGATCATGAAACTTCCACATACAAATTGTCATCAAAGATGCAGGATGCAGAAAAAGTATGCGGTGTCGGTGAACCTGTAGATTTGCAAAAGCAGGCTGCATCTTCTCATAGCCCAGTATCATCATTTTCAAACTCCTCTAGCATCAAGAGGGAGAGAGAATCCGGGGGTGAAGAAGAGATTGAGGTAGAGAAAGTGATGATCTCTTCAAGGGTAAGCGATGAGGACGAAGATCAAGCTAGTCCGAGGAAGAAACTTAGACTTACCAAAGAACAATCGACTATTTTAGAAGACAGCTTTAAAGAACACGCCACTCTCAATCCAGTATGCCCATTATCTTTCTTTAAATCGATAATCCCTCTATATTCGGTAGCATACATGCATCCTTTCTTTTGTACTCATGAACTTTATGTTAAATATAATTTTCTAAATAATTATGAAATATATTCATTTCTCTCCTTTTTCGTCTTTTGCTTTTTGATTGAAATTATCAGAAGCAAAAGCAAGAGTTGGCAAAACAGCTGAATCTACGGCAACGACAAGTAGAAGTTTGGTTCCAGAACAGGAGAGCCAGGTTCTGATCTTTATCATCACTAACATAAATCTTAATCTTGGCCATGAAAGATTAGTTTTATGTTTGCAAGAACGAGTTTAATATTATTACTTCCTTCCTTCTCCTCGATCCCCTCTATTTACACAGGACTAAGCTGAAACAAACTGAAGTAGATTGTGAAGTACTGAAGAAATGCTGCGAGACACTAACAGAAGAGAACAAGAGGCTAGAGAAAGAGCTCCAAGAGCTGAAATCATTGAAACTAGCAGCTGCACCTTTTTATATGCAGCTTCCGGCAGCCACCCTGACTCTCTGCCCCTCCTGCGAGAAGGGTTCTAATCCTGGGGACGTCTCTTCCACGAGCCCTTTCTCAATTGCAAAGCCAAAACCTCAGTTCTATAATCCCTACACCCATCCATCGGCAGCTAGCTAATTATATCATTATTGCTCAGGCAATTACCTAAATTAAAGACCAGAAAGCCAACGTTTTTTGTTCAGGATTCTGTGTCATATATATATAGGAAGACATTAATTTAGCTTAATTAATTTGTACAGATCACTGGCTAGTGGCTATGATCTATCTGTGGTATAAGAATTATTGGCTAGGTTAATTCATTTCTATATATTGTCAGTACTCTCTCTGGAATTATGTCTTCGTAAGTATTTAAGAAGTATGAAGCTAGGGATATATTCTTCTTTGTTGGTTGTTTTCAGTAACTAGTGATGATCATTGGGATTCATCCAGATCTGCTTATTAATTTGTTATCGGAATCTAGAAATTGTGGACAGCCTAGCTAGGACGACAGATTTCTGTTCAACGTACGCCATGCATATGATGCCATGATTTGATGAGGCGTGCAATTGAACATCGATCGATCCCACCAACATGCAGTAATTGCAAGCCTTCATGCAATGTTGTCTCAAGGCGGCGATGATATTAATGTGTTATCTCATGTTGCTGTCTTTCGTGCAATATTAATTAATGGTGTGGAAATAATATCGGATCAATGAATACTATAACAAGCTGTGTACGCATGGTGACACCGGTGAGAATACTCAATTAATACCAGTAACAAACCACAGTCCGATGCGAAACGTGTTAGATTAAACTTGGAATATTAATTTTATGGCTCCATGTCTCTTATCTTTTTTATACAGTGAAATGCTTGGCCAACACAAAGATCTAATAAAAGCACACTTACAATCTGACATGCATGTCTTGATACACAGGTGCGTCAGATTAAATAGATTTAACAATCATATCAAACCTCTTTGTTGAATAAGTTTATTTTATAAAATCTTTATGTAAATTTAGAACTTTTATTATATATCCACTTTACAATGCATGTGTTTCTTCGATTTGACAAGCACTAAGTCTGTGAATTGCAACGGATAATAATCATGTAAGTATAGATTCAAATTCGTGTCTAGCAACACGAATTTGGTGCAGAATTCTTATGTAAATCAGTATATGTATCAAGTAAAGCTAGGGTTCGTTACCCAACATAGATTCTTAGTGATTGCTCCTCACCCTTGTAAGTTATAAGCTGGATGCGCTCAGTTTTGATATTTGAATCTATACGTTTTCCAATTTTTTGTTAGGGAAAAAGAGAGATGAACGAGTGGTCGATCCCTCCCATCTCCCTAAATATATATATATATTTTTTCTTACCGTGAGGATGGGCAAACTTTTTGTAGCGGAGTTTTTTATATGGAAGCCTAATTTGATGACCTAATCCGATAATGATCCATTAAAGTTTTTTCGTTGCAACAGATACAACCTTATTGGCTCAAACCTTATTGAAAATCTACAAAAAAAAAAAAAACTACAACAAACTCTTGTTATATCGAATCAT
Organism: Carya cathayensis; assembly: GCA_011037825.1. Lineage (NCBI taxonomy): Eukaryota > Viridiplantae > Streptophyta > Magnoliopsida > Fagales > Juglandaceae > Carya > Carya cathayensis. The sequence continues at coordinate 625,280 of QGSO01000191.1, forward strand.
CAAACCAAGCCGCCACGAAACAGAACTTATAAGCCTCATACAAAAAGCTCAGTAAATCGATCATGCAATGTTAAATAGTCAAGTCTTTTACTTTTTTACATTTATTAATTCGTTATTGAGCAAACGAAAAAATAGAGTGGGGTAATTTTTATGCCTAAACTTTGACAAACCAGCTAGATTCACTTTGCATATATTCTGATCTCCAAGCTGCCTTTGGCAAAAGAGAAGTCAGAAAATATGTATTTTCTCGATCAAATTCCATCCAACTCCGAATTTATCCAAACAATAATTAGCAACAGATGATCATGAATTACCTCTCTATATAATTAAGATGGTGCCTATATACATCTTTAAGGTAATCACGAGAGGTTTCTTTTTTCAAACAAAAAAAAAAAATCACGAGAGGTTTTCATGTCATTATTAACTTAATATAGATATTGATGTTAGTTCTCCAACAATAGCCACAAATTAGTCACAGGCGCTGGCAGCTGAGCTTTTGGACAACGCATTAAATATTTCAGTGACACACACAGAGGACACGTCCTCTTCAACTTTTAGCACCGTTGGATATAGAGACGTACGTACTATTAATTTTTCCAACACATTAAAAGAAATTAAATAATTTCCTCCGACTTTTGACTCCTTTTGCATGGAAAATTATTAAAAAAATTGAGGTGAATTTGAATATTGAAAATATTTTATCTCATTTTATTATTATAATTTTTTTAAATTTTTATATAAAATATAATAAATAATTTAATTTTTTTTAAATCGTAAAATAATAATATTATTAAAAAATAATATTATAGTAATATTTTATTCAATTTTTAACTTCCATCTCAATTTATCTCATCTGAATTCAATAAGTCATAATCCAAATGGCGCGCACCTAAAGCTATAAGGAGATTTTTAATATTGAAACGCATTGGAAATAAGGTTTTCTCGTGGTTTTATTTCTTATTTAATTCGAAACTCTTAAATTAAAATAAGAATTAAACAAAACAACAAGGATAAAATACATCTGAAACCATAAAAAATGAAATACTCTGGCGAATTATTGAAGCGACATTTTACATTCGTGTGTCATTGATGGGTACTAGTACTGATCTTGGCTTGCGTTAAGAAGAGAGGAAGGAAAGAAGACTCCTTGCTTTGATGTCACTATGTTTAGGTTTGGTTTGGTAATCAAGAATTTTGAGATGAGAATTTTAAGTTTTAAGATAAAATATTAAAATATTTTTATTGTTTTAAAATTTGAAAAAGTTAAAAAAAAAGTTAAATTATTTATTATATTTTATATAAGGATTTAAGAAAGTTGTAATTATGAGATGAAAATTTTGAATTTGAGATAAAAATTTTATGGTGCCAAACCGAATCTTAGTAAATGAGATTTGGAAAGTGATGTCACTGTCAGATGAGAATTTTGTAAATAGTAATAAGATAATTTATAAATTGTAATTAGATAGTTTGATCAGTTAAATATTTTATAGGTTTTGATAAAAGAGAGAGAAAAAATTAAATAAAAAATTTTATAAAATTAAAATATTGTAATGATATAGTTTTATAATATTATTAATATTTGAGAACTTGAAAATATTGGAATTGTTTTAATTTTATTTGAACGGTTTGAAAAGGTTGTAATGATTAGTTTGAAAATTCTGTATTTGAATTATATTTGAGAATAAGATGAGATCAAATAAGAATTTTGTGTCTCATCTGGACCCCAAACCAGTCTGAACTGTTTTTGGATTATTTCATTATTATTTATAAACACTTTATTACTATTCACAAATATTCATTATTATTTTACTATTTCTTATCAATTATTTCACTACTATTCATAAATAATCTGAGATACTTTTAACATCCAAAAGAAACCTTAATCTATCCCAATTTTGTTATGCAAATAGGTTTTGGTTTTAAAATCGAAATCCCATGAAACTAACTTCGTTTTTTTTTAAGAATTTTGCTAGCTACACATAAATTGGCTGTATGTTAGCACACTAGCTACTTATAATGTGACTTATTATAACTTACAAAAAAAAAACCATACACCAGTCACTTTTTAGCATAGTTGATCATGTAGAAAGCTTCTATACGAGCAATGTGCTGTATGTACAAAAAATAAAGATTGTAAATAGATTTTCTCATTTTCTAATCACCACATGACAAAAAAGATTAACCACTAGTCGTGAATTTAATCATATAAACATGGTAGATTTCAAGTTCACAGTTTTAATTCAGAACTTGATAATAACGTTTTCGGTATTAATTAGCTATATTTTTTTAAACCTAAACATGGTTTTTAACCACTGTTGGAAACAAACAAATCATCTAAGGCGCGAGTCAAAAAAAAAAGAAAAAATACTGAGTCTTTTGCTGGGGTAGAAATGGCGACGGGAAGAAAAAAGAAGAAATGAGGTCCACACCTCTATTAGATCCATACCCAAACGACCATTGAAGGTGGAGCAAAAGAACCTTTTGCATAAGTAGTTGAACCAATTAGATCATTCAATAGCACTAAAACGAAACAAGAAAATCAAACACTTTCTACTACTCAGAAGGGAAAAGTTTCAAATCGAATGTGGTGTAATTTTACATTTTACACTCTCAAATAGAAAATGGACACGTAAGAGATTTACATGTTTTACATTGGGCGCAAGTTGAGGGTAGCGTGTTTCCCTTCTGTCTTCCTCTCTCATTCTCCGAACTCTCCCTTCTCACATTGTATCTTCTCTCTCCTCCCCCCAATCTATCTATCTCTCTCATTTCTATCACCACCCATTTCATTGTGAAACTCTCTCACAATAGATCCCATTGTCATGAAACTATCTCTCATTTCCTCTCACTTCTTCTTGTCCTCGCAAAGCTCTCTCTTAGCAGATCCTCTATCTCTATCTCTCTCTTATTTCATCAATTCTTTTGTATGAAAAATTTTCATTTAAACATCAAACAAAAATTTCAATAACAATTTAGTTAGAATATTGGCACTCTTGCCGCTTCTTATCTTTTCTCAATTGCCTGATAACATTGTTAGATTTTGTAGAAATTTCTATAATGAAAGACAGTGATGTGAACCCGCGGGATTGAAATTCTTTGGATCCAAAATTAAATTAAAAACGTATCCAAGAAAGTCAAGAATCAAGTCAAAAAGATATAGACCCATTGAAATATTGTTTCAAGAACCTAGATTTGGTGAGAAGAATATCTAGACCAGTTAAAATCTTGTTTCAAGAACCTAGATTTGATGAGAACGCCACAAAAGTTTTTACCTTTGATAAGCTCGTAGTTCATCAAGAACAAATAGAGAAAACTAAAAAGTTCTCTGAAATTTCATTCAATATTAAAACTTGTCTTGGAGTCAACAGTACAAGAGTAATGATTTTATTGTCTTTTACACAAAAAAAAAATACCTATTCTTAAACCCATCATGAGTGACTTTCTTGTCAAATTACCATGGCCTGCCCAATAATATGTGATCCGCATGCATTGGGACGACATCACAAAGTATTCTATCTTTATATTTCCCAATTCAAAAAGAAACTAGCATTTACTTATTTACTTTAATCACCCTACAATCATTCAACTACTGTAACTTATACGGTTTATGGTGTTTTAAGTTAGGTAAATTCAATTTTTCAACGAAAGTAGTCCTAGCCATATTAGTACAACTTCTCATCAATGATCATACTACATACATTGTTATTAATGTGGCATCTAGTATGAAAAATATTCTCCCTTTGTTGTTCCATGTCATCCTCTTTGACTTGGGCACTTAAAGCACACCTAGCCACAAGTGACTCACGCCCTTCTTGCCTTGGGATTCTTTAGAGGCTTCCCTCTTACCAAGTAGCAATAATAGCGTCTTGCCTATCCATTTGATCCCGAATCTCATTACACACCACATTCATGTGTTCAAATTGTTGTTGCATAGGCTTCAACGCGAAAAATGACTCCTCCCTTCTTTCTTTGTTTGATGTGTCGCCCTTGGAATTAAGACATATTTTTTAAACTATAAAGAAATGTTAGAAGTAATTTCTCACAACAATCATTCACGTGTTTACGCTCAAATATTGTCACTACACTCATATTTCACTTTTTTGGCTTTTTCCAATACTATTTTCACACACTCTTGCCTTTTACCACAATTGTTTTCCCTTCAAGTTCTTTAGGAACTAGTGGAACTAAATCAAGACGCAATTTTGTATTATTCCAACCAACAATAAATTCAAGAAACAAGAAATGAATAAAATGACATGGATCTCAAGGAGTTTGTACAATTTTTAGATTGCAAAGTATATCAAACAACCATTTTCAAAACTTTTTTCTTTCTTTCTCTTTTTTTTTTTTTTTTTGTTTCTTTCATAACTATGCAGCAACATTTGAATATGCTGCCCCTCTTTTTTTTCCTTTTTTTTTTTAACTATGCATCAACTTAAATTGCAATTTTTGAAAAATAAGATTGATTTGATTTCAACAACAAGAAATGGAAAAAAAAGGAATCAAAGCAAAGATTACAGATTTGAAAATTACATATATGGCAATTACAGATCTGGAAATTAAATAGACAATGGACAATCAATTAAAGAATTCATAAATCTGAATTCTTCACTCAAGTACACGAGCAATCAATTGTGAAAATATAAATCTGAATACAAACACATAAAATTAACAAGAATGAAGAAGGAATTGCAGATAAAAAAAGAAAACTCTAGAACATGCCTAAGAAAAACCAAAATGTAAGAATTAAAAAGGATAAATCAGTCCTAATTTGGAACGGAGCTCTGAATACCAAATGATGTGAACTCATTGGATTAAAATCTTTTAAACCCACAATCAAATTGAAAACCCACCCAAGAAAGCCAAGAATCAAGTCTAAAAGATCTAGACCAGTTGAAATCTTGTTTAAAAAACCTAGATTTGGTTAGAACACCACAAAGATTTTGCATTTGATAAGTTCTTAGTTAATTCAAGAACAAGTGGAGAAAACTGTAACTCTCTCTAAATAATCTTCATTCACGTTGGTTCCCACAATGGGTGGCTACAAGTCTTTTAAAACCCTTACCCCAAAAACCCTAGGCCGAATATGGCCTTCATCAAAATAAGAGATATGGGCTGAACACCTTCAAGCCCAAACAACCTAAACTACACGTTTTAATGAATTAAACATGTCCAATACCATCAATCACAGAAACATAATAATAAGCCCACACACCTATACTTATTGAAATAAAAATCTACCCTAAATAACTAGACCATGCCGCCCCCTTCCGTAGTATGTATCACATGGATTAAAACTTATTCTCCTTTTTCTAAACCCATCTTGAATGTCGGGGTCTTACTAGATAAATTTGCAAACTCGGACCAAGTGTATTGCACCAAGTCTTGCATTACTTCCTTAATTTTCTTAGTTCTTGATCTTGTGATTGACCTTCTGGAACTTGCAAGTAATCTTTAAGACTCGGTCGACCATGGTACCTATCAAAGAGTAGAATTTATTGCATGTTTGGGCTTCTTTGATGCTGGAGGTGAATAAGATTGTTCACTTTAATGCTAAGCGAACAAGATTTTTAGTTCCCTATTACTTCACTTTTGAACACCTTCCAAGGCTTCGCTTGCATCCCCCTCCCCTCGTTTTCCCCCTTATTTTCAACACACTACAAAAAGAAAAAGGAAAAAAAATGTTCAGAGCTGCAATGGAAAAAAAAAATCCATCTGATGTCATTCGACGTTGTTTTAATCCTTTGGCAAGATTTTTCATCAAGGGGAGCCACTTTCGCGAACAATTTTTCAATTTCGTGTGTTAGTTTCAAGGGAAAAGCTTCAAACACCACGGAGAGAGAGAGAGAGAGAGAGAGAGAGAGAGAGAGAGAGAGAGAGCTCGGGGGGAGAGGAGGTCTACAGGTGAATTGCCTACATGCAGTTCTATTCATCATTTGGCTAAAATCCATATGTGTCATGCATTTATTAGTAGGTGTAAATCAAGTCTTCTCACACGTCTGGTTCCCATCATTTACCTATTCAAAAAGGGATTAACTTCATAACATTCAAGAGATAAACATTGCATAAAAATAAGTACATAAATTAACTACGTAATTTGATGTGATATGTCATATTTACTAGATCACATGAAATTATGTTAGTTTGTTAGTACTACTCAACCTTCAATGCTATCCATAAATTGTGTGCAGGCTCCAACAACACATACAAAGATAAACAAGTATTACATCTATGAGATCTTCTATCCAACTACCTACACTGCACATCATTATTATTTTAAATTTTTTTATTTTTATTAAATTGATTGAGTTATTCTACTCATCATTATTATATTATATACTTCCTAAGAAAGAAAATAAAAAGATAAAAGATAAAAATAGGTCATATAATGTAATATAAAGATGATAAATAGAATTATTCTATATTTATATATATTATTCTAAAATGTAAAAGTTATGTAGATGAAAAGAAATTGTGGAAAATATCTGGGGGTGTGTGGCCTCTAAATTTTGAAAAAAGAAATTAGGAGAGAGAAAAGGAGAATGCATGGAAAAAGAGTGAAAACGATCAAGCGTGTAGAATCCAGATAATGGTTTTAATTTTTTTTCATTATTAATTGTTTATGATTGTCGTTTGATGAAAACTGTAGAACTTCTCAATTTGATCATAGCAGTCGTCATTGTACACGTCATCAGTTGGTTGTACTCGTCGGCGGCCGACACGACAGATTACGAAAAAAAGATTTTAATTGTTGTCCACGTCTCGTCTCGTTGTGTGCAAAACAAGGTCAAAGGATTAATTAGAGGTGTGCGTGGTTCATGACAACATGGAGTAGGTAACTTCCCATTTAACCATGCAAATAATGTTATTGAAAAAGTCTAAATACCGAATCAAAGGCAAATTAAGTCATGGATATAGAGATCATATGAAATCATCTATAAATAATAATAGTAAAATGATTTAAACTAAGATATTTTATAAAATTTTAAAAAATGAGAAAAAAATTAGATAAAAATATTATAAAATTAAAATATTATTTTTATTTTAAAATTTAAAAGAGTTGAATTATTTTTTACGTTTTGTTTAAAAGTTTAGAAAATTAGTTGTAATGATTAAATAAAAAAATTAAAAATTAGAAATTGAAAAGTATTTTTGTTTGTAATACTGTTTGAATATTGATATGAGATAAAATGAGTTAAGAGACATATACTACCCTAACCATACCTAATGGGAAAATACTTTAGACACAAATAAATTACACACAAATAAATCCATAAACTGATGTGGCTTGATGTGGTACGTCAGATTGTAAAATTACATTTATTACAAAGCAAATCTAACGAATTCCATGAAACCACATCAGTTTATGAATTTATTTTATGTGATCTATTTGTGTCTGTAACAGTTCTCTAGTATAAGAATAAGAAAATTTGAATTAAAGAGATACCATAAATAAGTCTCAAATGTACAAATTTTGCCGAACCCTTTTATAAATACTGTAGATTATAAGTGCCACGTGAATATTGATGAATATTAGATGCTTACGATGTCATTTAGCCATGACCTGAAAATAAAAGGAAACCAATCAAAGTACCATTTTCCTTCTTGGCGATTTGTAATTTAACTAGCATTTTCTTAATTTCTTCCTTTAAAAGAAAAGGAATAGGCATGAGTTCGGTGTGTGAAAATGTTTTTTTTTTATTATTAAAAAAATTAATTAATTTTTTTTCATGTGACATGCATTTTTTTTTTTTTTTAAGAATTGCGTAACGCTCATACACTTCATGACTGTAAATATCATTTTTCTTAGAAAAAAATAAAACAGAAAAAAAGAGACTTAAGCAGACGTAGAAATGTTTGCAGATTTGAATAAGTTTGCAGTATGCTCAAAATTCAATTAAAATTTTGTCAATCCCCTGCATACAAAAAACTTGAGCAAATCCTACCAAACCTAGACTGAAACCCTCCTAGATCCAGACTTTCAATTCCCTCTCTATTGTTGACCACCGACCCCCTTCCACTTACCCAAGTCATACCAACTCTAGTGTTTACTTTTCAGTTTTCTCTCCTGTCTTTTACTCGAAAACTTGAAAATGGGTTATTTCTGATGTCCAAATCTTTACACGCAATGCCCCATTGCAGTCGAGAGTTCTTCGTCAACCAACTCAAAACAACGAGATACAGTGCATCCCAATCGCTGCGGCTCCATGCCAAGACAACACACTCCACAAGTTGAATTGCACAAAAACCGCAATTGGCGGCTCCCGGGATGGGCAGGGATCATTTGACCGATCTCATAACCTTTTTTTAAGTTCATATTCTTCTTTCTTTTGGTGCTGTATTGACTGTGATGAGCTGTATATCAGGATCTCCCACCGATTGCTTATCTTCTAACCTATGTTTAATACATATAAAATGTGCCTTGGTTGGGTGGGGGAAAAAACCCTTGCGTACAAGAAGCACAAAGCAAAGTAACACACGAGCTACGGGTCTACTTGAAGATCCTGGTTGCAAGCCAAAAATACACAAAAGGGACTGGAAGATACGGATAAATAATATTACACCCCCATTAACATCATATTGATCAGTTTCTTCTTACTATATATACACTTACCAGCAATTAAGTAGCTGCTGTTACAGATTTGAACAAGTTTGAAGTACAGATCTTCGACGCTAAATGTAAAGACTAAATAAAATGTTTCTCCCAGCAATTACCATCTCCCCTTAACTAGAAGCACACGTACAGCAAATTAAAATACAAGAGAGAGCTCAGGATCCTCCATGATCGGACACAGAAAACAATTTAAAACGTCCCAGATTGATGTAAATTGGCGCAATGACATGACATCTCTGCAGCCCAACTTGAATGTCGTCATCACCGCATACGGACTATAGCTTTCACTAAATTGCAGTGCAGTGATGGAATTCCTCCTAAAATATATCAGAACATTGCTCAGTTCTGGTACCGACTAGCTTTAGCTAATTATACTGATGTCTTAATTCAGACTCTGCATTATTACAAGACAGTTCTCAACAACTTCGATAATCACTATATATGCAAGTGATTTTAGGACTCAATGTCCTAAACGGTAATGGCCATCACCCATGTAGTGACTATCCATGTAGAGAGCGGCATTTTGTGGATGTAGCCCATCCATTACCATAAACTGCATATCTTCAGAAGGTTTCCAGTGCCGTTTTCTCTGGTTTATGAACCAATTATTTATTTGCTTCTGGTCCAAACCAGTTGACTCAGCCAATGCTACCTTCTCCGTCTCCTGCGCGTTTATAATAGAGAAAAAAAACCATACTGTCATGCAATTTTATAGTTGCTTAAGATCCAAATTACTGCAAAAATAATGATACCATTTGTTCTCGATCACAATGACAACTACTTAAAATGTTCCACATCAGCCTATGTGAGTGAAGATAACAAGATCTAGAATGAAGAACGAAATTTCTTGCACGGGGTGTTGAAAAACTTTGGGAATAGTTCTATTTCATTTTTAAGGCCAGGATTATGCATACCGAAGGGTAAGGCCATTTGTAGTGCAACTCCCACCAACTAAGCAGCTTTTGTCTGGCTTCTTTGGGTAGTTTTCCTTTCTTCTTTTTCTTGGAAAGCTCTTGCTTGAGGCTGCTTAAGTAACCACTATACTTCCTCAATAGGTGATTCTTAAGTTCACGGTCTTCAGCACGTGGATCAATCTCAGGAACTTCTGCTTCTCCTGCACTATTATCTTGATCCTCTTCGGATGAGCCCATACCTTCACACTTCTCATGATCTATCACATGGAAATGTAAAAATTGGAAAGTTATATTTCATGCAATGATAATCCACCATATTTTTTTCATAATTGGTCCTAGAGGATTGCCATGTATCCCATGTTCATAATATTTTCTACAGTTGATCATGATGAATACAAAAATACATGCACATGATAAAAATAAAAGAAAGAACGCTGGGAGGAACCATTCTGCTAAGTAAATTTCTCCTTTTAAAAATGAAAAAGAAAATAAAGAAAGAGATAAATTGTTTTTCAGTCTAATTTAAGACTGGATGTGGCACATTTATCACCATTGGATGATCATTTATTAGATATTTTTTATCACCTATTGATAATAAATGTCACATTTTACTTAATGGAATGAAAATAGGATTGGAATATGGAGTATAGCATTACTCTTTTAAAAATATCAATTTGCAAATAGTTACATTAATGGGATTGTGCAGATAGCTAATTCTTTACAGCTCACAAGACAGGTAATGTTTCTTTGCTCCAAGTAATCCATTTAACATAATTACAGCAAGAAATACTTCATTAAAGACAGAAGATAACACAAGTATGAATCTCCATTTGTGGAAGAAATTCTATATGCATATTAGTTTTACACGATTTTTCAAGATCTAACAAATTACATCAAACATTCCGTAATAGATGTTCAAAAGCTGAAGTGCTGTCATTCTTTTAACCATTATCCTCGCATTATCCTTTAATCTGAAATCAAGTTATTGGAAAGCCATATACTTAATACCACATAAGAGCATGAAAAAATGATGATGATTAAGAAAATAATAAAGATGATAATATCGCTATGACATATTGGACACGGAAACCATCCATAACAATATCCCAGCAGGTGGCAGTGGAAGTGCCACTTGGGCTACAGCCCATTGGCAAACTCTTTAATTCACAGGGTATGCCAACATGTCCTTTTGGTGCCACTAAGCTAATGAAAATAGCTGATTTTGAGAATCTCAAACGATCCAATGAAAAAGGAAAAAACCAACAATGTTCGGTTTGATAGATATTGCCTATTTAGAAGACTTCAGCATTAATCGTTAATCCCATTACTAGAACGCTACTTTTGAAGGGCACCATATTTCCATTTCTTCCCCTCACAATGCCTAACATCCGTTACTAAACAACACTGAAGTAATGTCTAGTGTGTCCGTCACACAAACTATATATGACATAGGACGGCCACCCATTTAGTCTTTTAAAATTGTATCCAACCTGTTATTCACTGGCAATTACCATATGAACTTGAAAACTGAATTAATGCTTAGGGTGGGTGGCAGGCCCCCAAACCCAGCCCGGCCACCCGTCCAATCCGCACACTAGTTAGGGGACAGCCCGCAATAAAGGTGCGAACGGGTTTCTAACTAATACATACATATGCAGACAGGGTCGGGGCCAGATTGCTGCTCGAAATTTCAACCACCCGCATGATATATATAAACCCACAAATTGACTTGACTTGATATAATATGTTAGATCTATTTTATAATAAATGACATACAATACAACACTGAAGTAATGTCTCGTGTGTCCGTCACACAAACTATATATGACATAGGACGGCCACCCATTTAGTCTTTTAAAATTGTATCCAACCTGTCATTCATAGGCAATTACCATATGAACTTGAAAACTGAATTAATGCTTAGGGGTGGGTGGCAGGCCCCCACCCGTCCAATCTGCACATCCCGTTAGGGGACAGCCTGCAATACAGGTGCGAACAGGTTTCTAACTAATACATACATATGCAGACAAGGTCGGGGCCAAATGGCTGCTCGAAATTTCAACCACCAACATGATATATATAAACTCACAAATCGACTTGACTTGATATGATATGTTAGATCTACTTTATAATAAAATTAGTTTTACAATCTAACGTACCATATCAAGCCACGTCAATTTGTAAATTTATTTTTGTGTGATCTCTTTGTGGCTAAAGTATTTCTCTATATAGGTACTTATTTTTCTCTCCCCTATCATTTTCTCCTCCACCCGCCTTCATCTCCTGTCCCTTCCCTTCTCTGCTCTTCTTCCCCTTCTACTTACGCCAGCAGCTCTCATGGTTAACCTATTATACTTCCTCTTCTTTCTTTTCTCTTCTTTCATCTCCTCTTCTCTTCTTCTTTTTCTCCCTCTCAACCCGCTTCTTCTTCTCCACCCATAGCCAAGCACGACCCAAGACTATGGTCATTGTCATAGATCTGTAAGTTAAAGACCGTGGGTATGCGAGCTTTAAGACCGACAACCTACAACCTTAGATCTGCAAGCTTTATGACCCATGGTTGTGACCGTGGGTCTATGGGATTTATGAGCCACAGTCACGACGGTAGGCCACTATGGGTCATTCCCATGAGTGTGGATATGTGTTTCTATGCACAAATTTGAAGATCTATGCACAGATATGAAGTTTCTTGTTGGTTTTATGTTATCGCGATCTTGTGCGACTTTTCTAATGTATTTACGATTTTAATGAAGAATTGGTTGTTGGACGGGGTGGTAAAAAGGTGGTGTCCTTAATCCACAGCAAGCGAATATGATAGTTAGAAATATAGGTAGGGACATAGTGCGAGGTGGTCAAATTTAGCCACCCCCGGTAGAAATAGGGTGTGGAAGGGGTGGCTAACAGCATGCATAGGGCCGATAGCACCCATATTAATGATGCTTTGAAACGAACCACATTCCCCTAGAAGACATGGCATTCTTGACCTCAATACAACCAAAAAATTTGAAATCACAACCTCCAAACTTGAGTGGGCAATGGAGTACAAATAAAAGCAAAAACAAACATTTATAAGTCAAGTACTTTAATTTATCAAAGGAGTGGTGCTACATATATGTACAATATTATACGTATTGGGTATCCTCTGCATTTTATCAGTTTTTTCTTTTTTTTTTAATTTGAATTTTAAATGTAAAATTCAAAATCTTCACCTTAATTGACACGTCAATACGTATAGTCATGTGCGTAAATTATAAGTGTAAATAACATTTTCCAAACCAGGGACCAACTAACGCACCGGGGAGAATAGAAAAAGAGAAGCTTAAATAATAAGGGTACAAAAATTAATTGAGAGTAAAATGTTAAAACTGATATACATGATGCTTTGGCAACAACCAGAAATAGAGATAAAAAGGCCAAAAAAAAGAACTAGCCTTTGGAATTATTATTATTATCATTATAGAAAAGTAGCACTAATATTTATTTTATAGACTAATTAGTAGCACTTTCTTTGGATATAGGTGACCACTTGTAAGTCAAGAAAGTTCTACCACTTGCTAAAAACAAACACTGATTGAGCTAGTTTCTTGACCTTCAAATTAGCATGAACTTTCTTAGGAGGAATATACTATGCATGCATTTGCCTAACATATTACCAAGTTTGTGAAAATATTAAGCATCGTGATCAATTTCAACAATCTTTTACAAGTCCTCAAGAAGTAATAATTAGTATGATTCAGGAAGCCATTTATCATCCTCTTAGTAGATATATAAATTTATACTTCTAAAATATGTGAGCTGAAACTGTGATCGATCATGCCCATGACCAACATAGAACCTCAAAATTCACATCTATAGTTATTATACCCACATCCACAATTTACGATAGCTGCCGTCTGAGGATGATCCATGTACCAAAACCATTCGGATTTAAGCAAGCAAGCGTCTTAGAATAGATTTAGGACTAGTGCGGCAACATCCATATATGAGCTAGGGACCAAAAACATCTTTTCCTTGGGGTGATCAATCCATCACAGAAAACATATTTTCTTAAATCAAATGGAACTAAATTCGGAAAAGAAAATAGGAACGAACAAAATAAATCAACCAATCAAGATGAAACCCATGTTCGTGGTGGCATGCTTTCACGGAATGCATGAAACATTCAGTCAGAGGAAGGACAAGGGCACAAAAAAGCAGTCATAGATGTCTGACTAAGAAGAGATCGAGGAGGAATGTGTATGTCCTCCCAAGTATAGTTAATACCGGCCGGGTTCATTCCTCAGAAGCTTCGCCCGACAAACACACAACACCATGCACAGGCCACAGTCCAACAATAATGAAAAGCAAAACAACATTAAAATACTAACAATAATGGTGGGAGTAATCATTTATCCCCCTTAGTTTATATGATTAATCTGGGCGAAGAAAGAAAAACAAATCCTGGGTTTGTGAATGGGCGAAAAAGAATTAAATATAAATGTATAATACATCGACATCAGTAAAAAAATTATATTTTCTGACAAGACGGACAAGCTACACGAGGGGTAGCAATGAATTGAACAGAATCCTATGCTTATTTTCCTTTTGGGGTTAGTATAAATGAAAAAATAAAATACAGAATCATGGAAATGACAACAAGAAAGATCTCGAGATGTTCGTTTATCACGTAGACCTACAGAATACGAGTCAGATTTACAAAGCAGATGAAGATAAGAGCTAGCCTAGATTTCGGTAAGAAACTCTAAAAAGAATAATTTGTCGCGATACACAGTGTGTAAAGCTAACTCGTTTCAGATCGATGCATATGTTCGTGGTTCATCATTCTTTAAACTACCATACAATTGCCCCGCTTTGTCTTTCCTCCTTTTATGTGGATTTTTCTACTTCTTTTTTTTTAGCTTGACATTATGTGGGTTTTTCCTAGGTGCATAAAATGCCCAAAACAGATCCCTCTCATGATTAGGGTTTTTCTAAGCAACTCGATCGCAACAAGGTAATTGTCTATTTCTTTCTCTTTCGTGGGTCTTGATCCCCTTCAGTACTATTGGAACGTGTAATCTGATCAAAGTTCCGTATGGTCGACAAGAAGTGACCCCTACTGAGCCATTTCTCTCTGAGAAGACGATTCAGCAGTAAATAGAAAAGCTAGCTACCTGTATGCACAAAATACGTAGATATATCTAATTTCCTGGGATAAAATATATTATATTGGATATATGTATGTATGGAAGAATACCAGAGGGGAAGATCCGCACGGCGCCATTGCAAAGCATGTTAAGCTGAGTTTCAATCCTACGCATGAAATCCATTGCTTCTTGAATAGGTCTGCTTAGTTCATCCCGATATTTCACCAGCATGTCATAATAGGCTTCCTGATTACCCATCCCAAATGTTGTCAGATATTATTGGGGGAGTGACCACAAGAGAGACAGAGAGAATTGTTTATCCAAACTAAATGTACAAAGGGAAATTATATAGCCACTTAATTAATGAAGTGTAAATGAATCACCATGAACTGATCGAGTTCTGGGTCCTTTCCAGCCTCTCTGGAAGACACTAAAGATCGTTGCCGCGACTCAAAGTCCTCGCGAGCAGCTGAGAGCCGAGCCACCATTTCGGGCGGAGCGCCGACCTATGTATATAGCACCAAGAGATCAGAGAAAGACGGTCAATATTCTACGTATTTTCCTCCAAAAAGTTCATCTTCTACTAAGTATGTGAAGGATAAACACCTTTTGGCAATCCATATAAGCGTCCAAGAGATTAGAGTACTGAGGGTGGGCGAAGATTTTGGCTTTAATAGCCTCAACATCACTACTGGAGTTCTCATTCCGGCCTTCTTGTTGTTGCTGAACTCCAGCTTGGTGCCCCCTCAGCAGATGGTAATGGAATGTCTGTAAATGATGGGAACCGCTGTTTTCGGTCTTCACAATTGGGTGTACTTCTGATTGATAACACTCTCCGCCGGATTGAAGAGGAAAGGTGTTGATATGCATCTGGGTCTGCTGATCACTGCTCACGTTTGATCCACCGCTTGTTCTCCCATAACCAGAAGAACTCGCTGCAAGAACCGGTGAAGCGTACAAGAAATTACCCCTTTGAGCTGAATTCTCATTAAGATGATTGTTATATTCCTCCATTCCTCAGCCAACCCAGATGAAAGAAACCAGTAAAAATATTGTGAGAAGCAAAGAAAATGGTCGTAAAACCCTAAAAAGGAAACCCTAGATGATTAGGATAGCAAGCAGTGGATAGCCAAAGCAAGCAACCATGATTTGGGTTCCCTGTAGTCTGTCACTTAGACAAAAAGGACAAAGCCATGGCCGTGAAAAACTATTTAGGAATGAAAGTTAGCAGCAAGTGTTAGTTCAGAGAAGCCTTGAATTGATGTTGCACCAGGATTTGGGCATACTAAAGAAGCAGAGGGAACAAGTCGGAAGACATGATGCGGGGAAGAAGAACGGCGGGTTGCATAGCCGGAGTGCCGGCGACCGCTCCGTTTCTCGGATGGTGCGTGGGAACTGGACACTTGACAAGACTTTCTCAAAGAAAAAGATATATTTGAAAATTACAAAAAGCAAAAGAAGCTAAAGAAATGAAGCAAATATATATATATATATAGATTATAGATATTTCTCTTCGTCCTTTCTTTCCCGTTTCATTATATCTTGTTATTGAAGTATATGTTGGATTTGAAATAAAATGGGACGAAAGATAAGTTAAATATTATTAAAATATTATATTTAAAGTTTAAAAAGTTATAATAATTAAATAATGAGATAATATCACTAAATCAGTCCAAATCTCACCACGCACATTTATATAATATAATTTTATAAATCAGATTTTATGATTTAAGTAGAGTGAATGATATTAAACTTGAAAATATAATAGCTTAGAGTTATGCTACAGCAGTCTGAGAAGCATTTAAAAAAAATTATTTTTTGTGATTTTTTTTATTTATTTTTTTATATTCTTAAATATTATTTTAAAAAATATTAACAACATCACTGAAAAATATTTTTTTAATCATTAAATAAAAAAATTTTATCAGGACACTTTATCAAGACATAAAGCATTTCTCTACTTATAAACCACTAGTATTACCTTTTTTTCACTGCACATTTAAATTTTTAAATTGTTTTATATAGTTTTAACTAATAATAGCAAAAAATAGTTTTTAATTAACGCGTCTTAGTGCTTTTTTTTATTTTTTCCTTTATTTTATTTTATTTTATTCTTAACTTCTTTTAGGTAGAGGTCACAAAGCTGTCTGATGTTCTTGCTCGTTGAATCCATAAATTTCAACCGAATGATACGCAAGTTTCCTAGCTGTCTTATGGATACTGTAGAACGCATGAATTTATGGTTATTCATTTAATGAATCCCAAAATTCAGTTTTGTCTTTCTTTTCTCTCTTGAGGTTACGACAGGGATCGACTCTCAAAATTTGCAACGAGATTAATAATTTGGAAATAGGAGTAAAAATTAATAATTAGTAATTAAAATAATAATAAATAAATTGTAAATAATAATCAATAATAATAAGATAGTTTAAATAGGTATTACATCACCTCACTAATCAAGCATAATCTACTTTTCTTAGATTAAACTTTTCAATGTGAACACTAGTTTACGCAATAATTGATAGAAATCAATTCTAGAAAATTATCAAGCCGTAGAAAATTTTTGGGTTATCAGTACCAGCAAGGCAACCTTAATAATTAGTATCCTTTAGCAGCTTTATTTCAATGTTTGATTGTTTGACAGCAACCTTAATTGATTTGCTGTCCTGTTTTCACCGATTACCCTCTATTTGGTTAGCTTTTCTTTCTGGGTCAATAAATCCCCTCCTAAGTCCGCCTCTAAAATAGGAATTGGGTTTTTTTTTTTTTTTTTTTTAACATCTTATTGCAAAAATTTTTAATAAAAGTTGTTGATTCACGTTAAGCAAGAAAGATACAGTTCTTCTTTGCAAACCTTACTCTTCCACTACACTAGTTTGGCATCAAAGCAAGTTTGCGCTAGCTCGATGGCAAGGGAGGAAAGTAGCGACCCCAGGGTGAAGAGCGTGGACTACAAGCCCTTTGGGCAGTTCTCTAGTCACAAAATTAGCAACGATTTGAAAGGATTGAAAGAATATTACAGGAGATTAAGAGGGCCATCACTAATGTTCATGTTGATAGGGACAAAAATCAAGAGAATAGAAGGGGTCAGGATCACCTTGGTGGAGGCCGTGGTTTCATACCAAGACAACGGAACCAAGTACCGGATGACTCATCTAGTTATGAAGAGCTTGAAGGCTTCGGTGGAGAGAGCCAAGGTAATAGAGAAAACTAGCCAAGGTAATCGAAGGCCACCTTCATATTGAAAGTTTTCTCGATTGGTTGTTGGAAGTAGAAAACTTCTTTAATTATATGCAGATCCCGAAAACACATCAAGTGAAGTTGGTGGCTTATAAGCTACGGGAGGGTGCATCAGCCTGGTCGAAACAGATGCAAAATAACAACAGGAGTCAAGGCAAGCAACCAGTACGTGCATGGCCAAAAATGAAACGATTGATGAGGGCTAGATTGCTCCCTCCAGATTATGAGCAGAACCTATACTAACAATATCATAACTATAGGCAAGGGACAAGGGCTATCAACAACTACACAGAGGAATTCTACCGATTGAACTCTCGAAATAATCTCTCATAAATTAAAGGGCAGCAAATTACAAGGTACATTGGGGGTTTACACTTAGCCATCCAAGATAAAGTCTCGTTGCACACCGCCTGGACCTATCTAAAGCTATCAAGTTAGCTATAAAAATCGAGATGCAATTGTCTCGTCCACTACCAAGAACGTCAACATTCACCAAGCAAACCAGGAGTGTTGACCAACACTCTCGACCAAATAATTCACGGTCACCCTCGTCTAGTCAGCCTTATAAAGGGAGCAACAACAACCAAATCTTGAAGGTACCAGCCACCTCAATGACACCAAGGGGTAGTACCAACAGTGATCATTACACCATGCCCATAATGGGAAAGTGTTTTCGATGCAATCAACTTGGACACCATTCCAATGAGTGCCCTACACAACATCCAGTAATGTCATCGAAGAAGAGGAAGGGGATCCAGAAAAGGAAGAAGGCAGTGGGGATGAAGAAGCAAAAGGAGTTCGTAGGAAGTGATGAAGGAGAACCAGTAAACTGTGTCATCCAGCGAGTGATGTTGGCCCCAAAACTCGAGGAGGAGAGCCAGAGGCATTCTATCCTCAAGACTCGTTGCACTATCAATAACAAAGTGTGTAATGTGATCATAGACAGCGGTAGCTGCAAGACTATCACGTCTAAGGCCCTTGTGAATGCACTAGAATTGAAGACTGAGAAACATCCATTAGCCTATAAGATTAGTTGGATCCAAAAAGGAGCTGAAATGCAGATAAATAGCCTATACTGTATCCCTTTCTCTATAGGAAAATTCTATAAAGATGAGGCAATATGTGATGACGTAGAGATGGATGCTTGCCATATACTGCTTGGTCGACCATGCCAATTTGATGTGGATTCCACTTATAAGGGACGTGATAGTGTTTATTCATTTTGGTAGTGTGGGCCAAAAATAGTGCTGGTACCTGTAGGGAAAAGGGTCATGATCCAACATATGCACATACACACAAAAAACAAAAAAAAACAAAAAAAAAAAAACAAAACAAAACAAAACAAAGGTATATTTTTAACTCTAACTGAAGCTCAATTCATGGAGCATGCCAAGGAAATAAGGCAAGTATGAACCCTAGTAGTGAAAGGGGAGAGTATGGTTGAGTCAATTGACATACCCCTACAAGTGAAATGCCTTATGACCGAATTTGAGGATATCATTCCACAAGAATTGCTAGATGGGCTCCCACCCATGAGAGACATTCAACATCACATAGATTTTGTTCCAGGAGCATGTCTACCAAACCTTCCACACTATAGCATGAGTCCAAATGAGCACTAGATTCTACAAAATCAAGTTGGGGAGCTCATTCGAAAGGGCATGATCAGAGAAAGCATGAGTCTGTGCGCTGTAATTGCTCACACCAAAGAAATATGAGAGTTGGAGGATGTGCGTGGACAATCATGCCATCAACAAGAGTACGATAAAATACCGTTTTCTCATTCCTTGATTGACTGATATGTTGGATATGCTTGCATTGTCCAACATTTTCTTAAAAATTGATTTGCAAAGTGGATATCACCAAATTAGAATCCAGCCCAACGACGAGTGGAGAACAGCATTCAAAACTAAGGAAGGCTTGTACAAATGGCTAGTAATATCGTATGGCCTCTCAAATGCACCAAGTACTTTCATGTGTGCCATGTACCAGGTTCTTAAGCCTTTCATTGGAAGGTTTTTCGTAGTCTATTTCAACGATATTCTTCTTTACAACGAAAATGCGGATGAACACTTGGATCACCTAAGGGAGGTTCTGTTAGTCTTGCTAGCTAACAAGTTGTATGTTAATCTAGAGAAGTGCACTTTCATGAGCAACAAATTATTATTGTTTGGATTTGAAGTTAGCGCTGAAGGCATACATTGGATGAGGAAATGGTTCAAGCCATCCGAGAGTGGCTGAGGCCCATGATTGTTAGTCAAATTCGTAGTTTCCATGGGTTGGCCACTTTCTACCATAGGTTCATTAGGAACTTCAACTCTATTACAGTGCCCATCACAGAGTGCATGAAGAAGGGGCAACTTCATTGGGGAGAAGAACAGGAGATCAGTTTTGTTGTGATTAAGAAGTGGCTATCCATGGCACCAGTACATGCTCTACCTAGCTTTGAGAAACTCTTTGAAGTTAAATGTGATGCTTCTGTAGTTGGCATCAGTGCTGACCTATCTCAAGAGGGTTAGCCTATTGAATATTTTAGTGAAAAGCTCAATAAATCTCAGCAGAAATGGTCTACATATGAACTGGAATTCTATGCAGTCATCCGGTCTCTTAAGCATTGGGAACACGACTTGATCCAGCGTAAGTTTGTCCTATACAATCACCATGCTCTAAAATTCATAAACACTCAAAGCAATTTGAATAGGATGCATGCAAGATGGATTGGTTTCATGAAAAAATTCATTATGATACTCAAGCATAAATAAGGGCAACAAAACAAGGTGGCCGACAGCCTCAGCCAACGTGCAACACTACTGGTGACTTTGAAAGGAGAAATTATTGGGTTTGAATAACTTAAAGTCTTGTATGGCGCAGAGTTCGATTTTGCCGAAACTTGGAGCAACTGCTCAAAGGGGCAACCATTCTCTAATTCCCACATTCAAGATAGGTATCTCTTCCATGGGAACCAACTTTGTATTTCCCGGATCTCTTTAAGGGAGTACATCATATGTGAACTACATGACGAGGGGTTAGAGGTCGTGTTGGACAGGACAAAACTATATCATTGGTTGTTGAATGTTATTTTTGGCCCCAGTTAAGAAGAGATGTAGGCAAGTTTGTACAAAGATGTCCTATGTGCCAAGTAGGGAAGGGTCAATTGCAAAATACTGGGCTATATACACCATTACTAGTGACAGAAAATATTTGGGAGGATTTGAGCATGGATGTTATGCTTGGTCTACCCTGAACTCAACAGGGTGCAAATTTCAACTTTGTGGTTGTTGATCAATTCAAAAAAATGGCGCATTTCATTCCCTATCGGAAGAGTTTAGATGCTTCGAATATGGCTCACCTTTTCTTCAATGAGGTTGTCTATCTACATGGTGTCCCTAGGCCCATCACTTCTAACCGTGACACTAAATTTCTCAACCACTTTTGAGTGACCCTATGAAAGAAATTCAGAACTTCTTTCAAGTATAGTAGCACTTGCCACCCTCAAACCGATGGCCAAACCGATGTGACCAACTGGACATTAGACAACATACTTCGGTGCATTTCAGGTGACAAGCCAAGCCAGTGACATGTAAGCCTCTCATAGGTAAAGTTTGCTTTCAACAGTATGTCCAACTGTTCAACAAGAAAGACACCCTTCGAAATTGTCTACACCTCCTAAACATGCCCTCAATTTGGTTCCCCTTCCAAGGCTCACTGGTTTAAGTGCAGTAGTTGAGAACATGGTCGTAAGGGTCAAACGAGTATAGTCTGAAGTTCGTAGCAACCTGGAGCAGGCAAATGATAAGTACAAGGTCACAGTTGATAAACACAAGTGAGTCAAAATGTTTGAAAAGGGTGACTTAGTGATGATTTACCTACGTAAGGGTCGTTTCCCATTCGGTGCATACAACAAGGTGCAAAATAAGAAATATGGCCCATTTTGAGTCCCCAAGAAGATTAACGACAATGCCTATGTAGTTGAACTCCCAAAAGACATGTCTATCTCCTCCACTTTTAATGTTGCAGATTTGTTTCAATACCACCCACCAAACGAGCCACTTTACGTTAATATTGACTCGAGGACGAGTCTTCTTCAAAGTGGGAAAGAGCTGATGCAGGACACTAGTTCGCGTGATAATTTATAGAAATTAATTCTAGAAGATTATCAACTGGTGAAAAATTTTTGGGTTATCACCAGGAAGGCAACCTTAATAATTACTTTCCTTTAATAGCCTTATTTGAATGTTTGATTGTTTGAAAACAACCTTAATTGATTTGTTCTCTTGTTTTTGCCGATTTACTTTCCATTTGGTTAACTTTCCATTCTAGGTCAATAAATTTCCTCTAACAAATTGTTCACCTCTATAATAGGAGGTAGTTTTTGAAAAACTTTTAATAAAAGTTGTTGATTCACCTTGAGCAAGAAAGACACAGTTCTTCTTTTTTGCAAATCTTACTCTTCTGCTACGCCCATAAAAGATGAGGACTTGAATTACTGTATCCATTATATGTTGGGGGTAAAATGAGGACTTGTGCAAGGCCCATAAAAGATTGAAGCTGAAGCCCATTATACTAGGATGGAAGGTTGGAAGTAATAATATGAGAAAGAAAATGAGTTGATTGAACATAAAGTAAAGAGTAGACATAAATTTAGAGGGTAGAGAACACAAAACTAAAGGTCATGGGGCATAGAGTAATGCCGGTAGAGACTAAAAGGGAAGGGATCGACTACATTGCATCCAAGATGAGAGGGAATGGACGAATCAGAGAGCTTCAAGCTATTTTTTCCTACATAGAAATCCAAATGAGCAATTGTAGAACATTTAGTGAGTATGGAGGGCTTATATCGAACTAAACTTATAGTGGATTTTACATTGCAGACTTGTGGGTGTAGGCCTTAGTGCTAAACCACATAAATATTAATCTTCTTTATTGTGTGCAATTTATTCCTACATTAGCCATAGATAAATAGCTAACACACACTACCATCAAGACCAACCATGCATGTGAGAAGAGACAATCATTCGACTATATTAATGAGATCAAACAGTACATCAACAATATATAATAACCGATATTTGCCTTTAATGTGAAACATATTTACCTTTTAATCTCAAATTTTATAACTTAGTTTCTTTTTGTTAAAAACTATTTAACAATTAAAACATGCATGTGCCAACCCCTAGGGCTTGGCTCAAGTGGTAAAAATTTTGGTCTCGATGGTATATTCCCTTCAGGTCTAAGATTTGAATCCTTTTTTGTTCACACAATTCTTGAAAGTCATCAGACTGTAAGATTTTTTCCTTAAATTATTAAATTTACTTGAATTATTCAATGTCCACTTATGAAAAACTCATTGCCAAATGTCTATGCACCCCAAGAATAATCGTAACATTTTCATAAACACTTGATGCCAATAAAAAATTAAAGCATGCATGTGCCATCTCCAAAAATAAGTAATGCTACATATAAATATAGAATACCCAAGCTTTGCACAATCATTTTGAAAACAGT
The DNA here is from genome assembly GCA_011037825.1 of Carya cathayensis. Taxonomy (NCBI): domain Eukaryota; kingdom Viridiplantae; phylum Streptophyta; class Magnoliopsida; order Fagales; family Juglandaceae; genus Carya; species Carya cathayensis. The sequence continues at coordinate 648,679 of QGSO01000191.1, forward strand.
GAGATCTACTATTAAAATTTTTCATGTGAGTCACATATTTACTGACTTTTCTCAAAATAATTACGCGGCACTTACGTGCTCTACGACTGCAAATATCATTTCTTAACTGAAAAAACTAGGAATGCATGTCGTCATGTGAAATGAAGGCTCGAATTCCTATGGCTATTTATATCCACCAATAAATTTTAAAGTACCACACCGCTTAATTGGTTTCAAAAATAACTTCATACACGCATATGCAACAAAACATTAATGTCATAGATGTATTTAGGATCCATATTTCTAACTTCCGTCTTGGTTAGGTTCATAATTAGTCTGGTTTGGTCTGGGAAGATCATAGATCAAAAATTTCTATTCAAGATTTTTGTCAGACTAGACCGTTAGCTATCGGTCTTGTTGGTCCATTCGATCCAATACATCATATTGTCCTAGAACCTTTTTTTTTTCCTCTTTTTTATTTTTTGACAGAAAAATTAATACAAAAAATTAATTAAATTATTAAAATTAAGTGATCCCTTTAACATTTTATTTATGGTTAATGAATATTAAATAATTTCATTGTATATATGGTCAATAATTATCCTTTAGATGAGAATTATATAATTAATTTACAACTATTATTTAAATGATATTATATATAATATTTAAATATATATATACCCTCGGTTGGTCTTGTTCTGGTCCAGGTCAAAAACACAAACTTCAAGACTGATCAATAAGACTATCGTTCCAATTTGGTCCATTTCAGACCGATAGTCTTACACTCCTAGTCTTGGAGATCAAAGGTGATCAATCATGTCTATGATCACATATTTGGATTTAGAATATTAATCTTGTATATTAAAAAATATAATACAAATAATTAAATTTTATTTTTTTTATCATTTTAAGATGTTGGAACAAATGATGATTTTAAACAGTAACATAACAGAGATTTTGAATTCAAACATGACCCTACACTACTTCTAAAATAGTGATTTCACATCAAGAATATCTTTCATGACAAAGATCTTCACCACCAGTTATTGAAGATTATACCTTTATAAGAAGGTCTACCTTCTTTACTTAAATAGTAAAGATGTGAAAGTAGTTTCAAAGTAGAGTAATGCTAGCTATAATGCTCAAATGCAAAAGCACTGCACAAGTTTTTGTAGAAATATGGATGCCACTAAGAAAAAGTGAAAATTTTTTTAATACTTTTTAATGGTTTGATCCATTTATTTATAACAGATTTACGTAAGACTGGTGCATTTCGAATTTATATATATCATTTCTCTTCAAAGTGTGATGGTCGTACTTCAAGTATACCATGTCATCAATTGTATATAATTAGAAGTTATACATGATGTGTTGCATATGATGGAGATTGTTAAGGTAAAAATGAGTTGGTTGACATATTCTTGTGAAAATTTTTGTAAAAGTGTGTTGTAACAAGTGCTTAAATGGGGTGACATGAAAAGTGTTGAAGTGTGATCAACATGGCTCGAGTAGAACTCATAACAGAGAGTTCGCTCGACTTGCGCTCAACGTGGCACTCGAGCAAAACTCTTCTAGAGAGTTCGCTCAACTTGCGCTCTTCGTGGTGCTCGAGCGGAACCCATCCAAAGAGTTCGCTCCACTTGCACTCGACATAGCGCTCGAGCAGGACCCCAAACAGAGAGTTCGCTTAAGCCTCACTCAATGTATCGCTTGAGCTGATTCTGAAGTTCAACGTGCACTTGACTCACACTCAACACTTCGCTCAAGCCAATGTACAGACAATTTAATTTTTCTAGGGTTTGAACGTCATGCTTCTAGGAGATATAAAGGAACATTTTTATTCTGCCTGGTGTGGAGAAACAGATGAAAAACCTAAGTGGCTTCCAAAAGCTTTTGAGAGAAACAATTCCCCCACATTGTTGAATCTCTCTTGAAAAAACATACATTCACCACACCACACTCAAGATCAAACATTATTTGAATCCATTGAAGTGGACGTGTTCATTGGCAAGGAAGAGTTTTGGAGCTGCTGTTGATGCGGAGATTGAGAGGTTCTCATAGGAAAACTATAAAAAAAGTCAGAGTTTCGGGACTACGTGGGTGTAGAGATTGAGATGGTCGCTCAGGGTGTTGCAAGTTAAGTTTAGCTGCTGCAAAGGTTTTGTGAGTGTCTCTAAATTGGTTGTAACAAACTTATTCTCTATAATGGATTTTAGGCAATGACTTACACCCGGATTGGTTTTAGATCTTGAAAGTGTTCTTCAAATAAGTTTCCACTTTGTAACCAAAATCACTGTGTTGATTATTTGTGTGATTTGTTTCATTGATTAACCATTTATTTGACAATATTTTTTAATAGACCATCAAAATTCGAATTACACCTATTCACCCACCTCTGGAAGTTGTGTTGGGTAGAACTACTGGTTTTTCAGAGATTAATTCCTTATCAATCGATAATTTATAATTAGTGCATCATGGGATACTCAATTTAACAAAGAAAATAGGGTGTTGTAAGGCCCCATTTGGTCGTTAGACTGAACTAATTTTAAGTTAAGTCTAACATCCAAACACCAAACTCTAAAATCATTAAATTCATCTCAATTCAAAACTCATTTACATGTAGGACCCACAACTTTTTTCAACTCAACATCTCTTTATACGTGGGACTCACAACTTTTTTCAATTTTTAATAAATATTTATAAAACTCATCTTAACATTCAAACACATCTAAACTCATATTAGCTGGGCCTTACAAAACCCACTCTATATTCTCAACTTACTACTATTCATAAAAAACTCAACTTATCTCAACTCAACTTAACATCCAAACGCAGATTAAGGGCCAATTTGGATCCTCAACTCACATCAATTCATCTCATCTAATTATTACAACTTTTTTAAAATTTCAACACTAGATATAATAAATAATTCAATTTTTTCAAATATGAAAATAATAATAATATTAAAAAATAATATTCTAATAAGATTTTATTCATCTTTCATCTCAACTTAGCTCAACATCTAAACGCGGGTGGGTTTGGTTAATGGGAGGTGTTGAGAAGAGTTGTGAATAATAGTAAAAAAAAATAATGAAAAATAATAATAGAATATTAAATAATAATGAAAAATAATGAATAACAGTAAAAAGCCATAATAAATTAATAAATAATAGTGGAGTATTCTGAGAATACCTCATGTATTCTCATTACCCAAACGTAGCCAAGTGTAGCGCTGATGTATTTGATTTTTATTTTTATTTATTTAAAATATTAAAAAAAGCAATACATTAATAATAATTTTGAGCGACATATTTAAAAAAAAATTAATGGAATTTTTCAAGAAAATATGGAATGTAATTAATAACACCTAAACAAGAATTAATAGCCGGTAAATCCCCTTTTAGTTACATAGATGAGATGAGGTAATATAAGATTTTTTTAAAAAAGTTAAATTAAATATTGTTATAATATAATTTTTAAATATTAGTTTTGTTTTTAGATTTGAAAAAATTAAATTATTTATTATATTTTGTGTGAAAATTTATAAAAATTATAATAATAAAATAAAATAAAATTAGATAAAATTAGATATTTTGAGTAAAGGATTCTGCTACTCTGCCACCTGCAACTTATTGCTGCATATTATCTCATGTTGCTTTTAAAAATAAAAATAAAAATCACATTTTTTAATTATTTTCTTAATTATTAAATAAAAAATACATTAATACACTTAAAATTATTTTCTTAATTATCAAGTAAAAACAAAAACTTAACCGGCAGTTGGGCGGTCAACCCCAGCGGCACAATAGTTTTTTCCTTCACGGAAATAAACAAGGCCGATAAGTTATAACTCATAACTTGGAGAAAATAATATTATTTTAAATTTTATTTATATTTATTTATAATTTGATGTGTTTAAATATAATAAAAAAATATTATTATATTTAAAATTATTTATAAGTTGGGAATGAATTGTTTGCATATCGTTACCCTTTGAGTTATGGCATCAGGTCTGGAGTCTCTGTACCACAGTAGAATGACATATGTGGCAGTGAAGCTGTGACTTAGGAGTAAGTTTAAAGAGGAAAGCACGTATGTCTGCCTGAGTAGTAGTAGTACTACTGCCATTGTCAACGGTAAACAGTGCAAAAGTTCTGATAAAGACGACTGATCAGCAAAACTGTGACCAGTTTCAGGAAAACCACGTGTATACGTGAATCGAGTGCGCTTGTTCTCTTTGGCTCTTCAGCAACCAGCTATGTCTGGCGGCGACGACGACCGTACTTTTCCCGTTTCCAACTCCCACGCGCGCCCGCATCGTCACGCAATCATGCACAGAGACCAGAAGCTAGCTTGCTAGCTAGCGGACAAGGGAAGGGATGGGAGGGGGGTAAAGCGCGCTGAGACCCAGTGGCATTAACAGCCCCCGTGAGTCCCGCGCTACTACCAGTAGGGGCCACGGAGACAGGTGTTTTTCGCTTCGAGCCCCCACGTACCTTTTTTTCCTTTTCTTTCTCTTTTGCTTTTCTTTTGGCCTGCATAGATTGGACGTTTCCATTATAGAGTTGTCCGAGTGGCTTAGTCAGGAACCCCATTTCAATTGTCATTCATTGTGGACATGCATCGGTCAGTCACTCTCCTCTTAATTCCCAACGGTCGATCGTCTTAACTGAGCACAGCCCAATAGCCACCGAGGATGCATGTAGCACGACCTCGGTCCCGAGAGGACCAAAATTTCTTTTCTTTTTTTGATTTTTTTGATTTATTTATTTTATATTTTCAAATAAATTTATTGAAAAAAATTTATTAAGCCTACCATTTTTATAAAACAATCATATAAATATTTTTTGTTTAGTTACAACGATGAGATTAGATGATTTTTTAAAAATTGAATAAAATATTATTATAATATAATTTTTTAATGTTAGTTTTATTTTAAAATTAAAAAAAATTAAATTATTTATTATATTTTCTATATGTAGATATTTGTAAAAATTGTAATGACAAGATGTGATAAAATATATTTTACAAACAAACGAGACCTTAAGGTACTTAAAAGGGCACAAAAACTTCAAGTTAAAAAGGTATCTAAGGTAAGGTAATTTGATAAAGAGATTGAGAAACTTGTGTATGCAAAGAAAAGTCTCTCTAGCATCGATCTAAGTTTTAAAAAAACTACAGTAGTGCTAAATAGGGGTGTGCATGTGACCCGAGCACCCACTAGACCTAATTAGGTTGACCCGAGCTGACCCGCATTTTATTAGATATTACTTGAGCGGGTCTCCAACCAGACTAAATAACGGGTTTATTAATTGGTGTCGAACCGTCCGAAATTCCTCAAACCCTAGCCAGTAGCCGTCCACTTAGCCTTCTTCATTCACTCAGCCTCAAGCCCTCTGGCGACCAACTCCACATCCTTCTGGCCAACATGGACACCAACGGCAACGGCATCGTCAAGTTTGACAAACTCGTGCAGGCCATCTTGCCCGATATGAACACCAAATTCACAAAGAGAAGAGGAAAACGCAGAAACGGAAAAAAGCCTATATATACTGCATGCAGAGAATTCTTTCATTAATTTTTTCCATGACCTCTTCCTACCAAAATCATCTTGCAAAAACCACCATAAATTAAATTCCTTAACAGCTGTCCCCCATCAATATAGCCACCCTCCTTTCCAAGACCAGAGCCGGACCTGAGCCCCCACGCTAAGAGACAAGCCAAAAAGCATTGCTTTTTTGAGTTTGCTATGTAGAGAAGAGAAGAGAAGAGAAAAGGCTAGATGCCGTCATTAGACGCCGCAGTTTACAGATCTGCTTCCCTGCCTTTAGCGTAGCGTTGCTCGAGCTAGACGCCACCGCTGCCAGTGCTGGGTATGTCGAGTTCTTGTCCTCCTTCGATCCCAAGACCACTTCTCTCTCTTCCTCTCCCATGGTTTGTAAATCTTTGGATGATGTGAATCAATTTATGTTTCTGGATGCATTGATAACGATCGTGGTTTTAAAGTCGGGTCATACAGGTTTGACCCGGTTTGCTTTTGTTCGGGTCGAGTCAGTTCAGGTTGGCTCCTTGAATATGATCCCTTGGGTCGGGTCGGGTTCAAAACCGGCTTTACAATGCTGGGTTGCAAGCCTAGTGCTAAACTATAAAAATGTGATATAAAGACCAATATAAAAAGATAATTTAGCAATAAAAAAATTTCATCAAAGTAAATTTATAAGTTGACATTGTTTAATATAATATGTTAGATTGTAAAATTATTTTTATTATAAAATAGATCTAACATAACATATAAAGTTATATAATTAAATTATAAATTTACTTTTATATAATGTTTGTATAACTGTAACGATTCAAATATAGAAAATGAGATTTTCAATGTATATGAAAAAGGAAATTTGCAACCAGCAGTGTGATCCATCTTTCTCTCATGTCTATTTATGGTTTGGGTTGATGATAGGACAAAAGACTATAATACCTCTTCAATAACCATCATGCATATAGATTCCGCTGATTTTGTTATATAAAATCAAATTATCTCATTTCATATCATTTTATCTAATATAATCATTTTAATTTTTTCAAATTCTCATATAAAATATAATAAATAATTTAATTTTTTCAAATCTTAAAACAGAATTAATATTATAAAATTATAACATAATAATATTTTATTCAACTTTTAACAAAATATTTTATCTGAACTATGTTACCAAAATGATACCTAATAGTAAATTAGTAACACGCAAGAAATCTGCCCCATGCAGCTCCTGGTAGGAAGATCAAAGAAAGTCGTGCAATAATGTGGCGCCACAATATTTGAGCACACCTAGCTAAGGTGACCAAAATGCAACACGCAACTAGTGGGGCGACTCGTGAGCCACATGACATGCAGGTTTTGTCAAATGCATGGTGGTTATTAGCAATACTACAACAACAAATTAATTAATTTGGTGTTTTTCGATTATGAAAAACCAACTCTGAGAGAGAGAGAGAGAGAGAGAGAGAGAGACGTTTCAAATGGAGAATGTTATCAGGAAGGGGAAGATGAAAAGAATCTTCTTTTTACAAAACTTTTCTTGATATTTCGAATTTGACTTTTTAACTAGCTTGTTGTCGAGAGACGTCAGAACATATCTCCATTTGTTCTTTTTTTTTTAATTAATTTTAAATTTATAATCCTTTAAGATTAATCATGACTTTTTTCTTAGACGTAACCCGGCACTAATAAAAAAATATTTTTAATTTATTCTTAATTAATTTAATTTCCATTTACTATATATATAACGATGAATGTGATATATCGAAATCAATCTAGTTTCATTTAATTTATAAATAATGGATTACATTAAAAAAACACTCTTTTAGGTTTACCTTAAACTGCATTCTCGTAAAATTTAAAGTTAATTAATGGTAAAGCTAGCTTTCTTGAACCATTAATAATGAAAACTTCTTCTCGCTAACAAGATGCGTACGTAGTACATACGAGACATGACCACATCAACGGAGAATTTAAGCAAAATCCCACGCGTTGTTGAAAAGAAAGAAAGGGCAAGCATGCCAATATTTATATAATATAATTAAGAATAATGTTAACTTGAGATGTATATAAATACCACATAATTATTTAAAAAATTAATTTAATATTATGTTAAAAATTAATTTTTATCATATAAATGAGATATTTACATATAAATATAATCTATTAACTATTAATACGAGGAACTTAAGACTTGATTTAGTTATTAAATATTAAATTATCTCATCTCATTTAATTATTATAATTTTTAAATTTTTATATAAAATATAAAAAACAATTCAATATTTTTAAATTTTAAATAAAATTAATATAATAAAAATTTATTTAACTTTTAATAAATCATCTTCTCTTATTCGATTTAAATTAAGTAATCAAACGAGTCGTTGAATTTTCTGTATAGTTTCTCTGCCGTATTATTAGGGTTGCCTTTTTTGACAATCATGCACGTACGTTGTCGGCTTCTCATCATTGTCGTAGACTCGTCTGAATATAAAATGTTCCTGTCATTTCACTGATAACTAGAGAAAGAGAAAAAAATTTGCATGAAAATGCTAAGTCCCTGCTCTCAGAGGACTACCGCTGCCAAAAATTTAGTTTTTTTAATTTTTTTTAATCTTGTAATTAAGAAAATATTTTTTAATAATATTTTAATATTTTCAAAAATATTTTAATATTTTTAAGAAAATATTTAAATATATTAAAAAATAAATGTTAAGAAAGTTAAAAAATAAAAATACAATTTTAAACAAACGTTAGCTCCGTCCCGGTGGCTGTAGTGCCATACATTTTGCATATACCCAGCTCGATAAGTTAAAAAATGCTTGGATGGAAACTTTGAAAAATTTTACTCCTTTTTTTCTTTATTAAATATATGATATATGAATAATGAATAAAAATTTCTATTAATTTAGTAATAATAAAAATAATTAATTAATTAATTATAGTGTGTGATATACCAATTTCTTCTAATTTTGTAAGAATAATTTTAAAACAAATAAATAAAAATAAGTGTAATGTATAGTATATAGATAATGAGTAAAAAGACTTTAAAACTTATAACTAATTAATATGAAAAAATAATTTCTAGAATGCAACTGAGGATCGGATCAGTTTGATCCAAGAGTATACGCATGATCAGAATGTTTCTGCCAATTTGTCTCAAAATCAAAGACAAATTAGGTGACAATTTAATTTAGTTTAAATGGAATTAAGAAAAATAACATTGAAACTAAGAAATAGGTCACCAACTTAAACATACAGATTTTCACATTAATTTAGAAAAGGTGGAGGAAATGAGGAATTTTTTTGGGGATGTGAGAATTTGAAAGGAAGAGTAAAATCAAGAGAGTCAGAGGTACATGCTAGTGACATACTTTTGGCGTTTATAAGATAATTAATTTAGTATAAAGAAAAAAGTGAACCAAGGATAAGTCTACAAACTCGTTTGTTTTTAGAGACAAAATATAAAACTTCTCAAGATTTCATATAGTTAGATATTTTGCAAAAACAAACATACATTAAAATAAATTTCATTCCATCTCCCTCTATCTCTCATTTACTCAGTATTGATCACTGATTTAGCCATACACAAACACAATAGTGTTCATAGAACCTTCACCCATTGACCATCTCTCTTATGTTGCCCTAACTCAGATATGTAGGTGTGACGCCCCTAAATTTTGCTTGGGATTGAACGGACATTTGAAGCGTCGAGACATGCAACACAAGGTTACCTGCCCCCGTTCATGACATATAAGATGCAATGTTCCTAACATGCATCTAGCATTATGCAATATTCGTAGCGGATAATCTTTTTCTTTAGCAATACTATGCACCAAACTAAATATATCCCAAATACTTGAAATATAATTCATACATAAAGGCATACTAAAAAGCCGTGATCATCACACTAGTCCAAAATGGTTGTGATCAAAAGAATACTTGAGATACAACTCCAAAAGTACAAGTATTAACCTAAGTTAAATACTATACCATCATCAACATCGCACCGTGGCCTAGTCGACCGTATTCAGTTGGTCAGATTCCAATTCTCCTTTGGGTCCTGTAACAAGATCTACCATTCGGGGGGAATGGTAGTTGGGACTACCACAGTGAGATTTGATTACAAATCTCAGTAAGTTAACATAAAACTTATACACAGGTTAAAAATGCATGCATGGCAGTAAAAGCATAAATGCATAATTATAGTCATACATAAACATAGTATAACTTGACATATAGCATGACTTAACCAGAACTTAAGCGTGAACTGAACTTGACTTAACATGGCATGAACTTAAGCTTAAAACATAACATGAACAATCAACATAACATGAACGTGAAACATAACATGGACATGAACATAACATAACATGAACGTGAGCTTGAACGTATCATAAACGTGAACATAACATGATGTGAACATGAACTTGGAACATAACATGAACATGAACATAACATGTACGTGAGCATAACATAACATGAACTTGATCTGAAACTTGACTTAACATAAACTTGGAATCTTATTTAATTGTCTTGATTAATAACGTGCATTAATACGTACTCCACAGTTGTTGTGGCCCCACGTATTCAAGTAACATAAAACATAATACGTACTCCACAGTTGTTGTGGCCCCACGTATTCTACATGTCACAATTGCTGTGTCTCATGTAGTGTATGCTCCACAGTTGTTGTGGCCCCATACTTCATGCTCCACAGTTGTTGTGGCCCCATGAATTCACATAACATAAAATATAATACGTACTCCACAGTTGTTGTGGCCCCACGTATTCTACATGTCACAATTGCTGTGTCTCATGTAGTGTATGCTCCACAGTTGTTGTGGCCCCATACTTCATGTAACATAAAATATAATACGTACTCCACAGTTGTTGTGGCCCCACGCATTATAAGTAACATAAATATAATACGTACTCCACAGTTGTTGTGGCCCCACGCATTATAAGTAACATAACATAAATATAATACGTACTCCACAGTTGTTGTGGCCCCACGCATTATAAGTAACATAAATATAATACGTACTCCACAGTTGTTGTGGCCCCACGCATTATAAGTAACATAACATAAGATATAATACGTACTCCACAGTTGTTGTGGCCCCACGCATTATAAATAACATAACATAAATATAATACGTACTCCACAGTTGTTGTGGCCCCACGCATTATAAGTAACATAACATAAATATAATACGTACTCCACAGTTGTTGTGGCCCCACGCATTATAAGTAACATAAATATAATACGTACTCCACAGTTGTTGTGGCCCCACGCATTATAAGTAACATAACATAAGATATAATACGTACTCCACAGTTGTTGTGGCCCCACGCATTATAAATAACATAACATAAATATAATACGTACTCCACAGTTGTTGTGGCCCCACGCATTATAAGTAACATAACATAAATATAATACGTACTCCACAGTTGTTGTGGCCCCACGCATTATAAGTAACATAAATATAATACGTACTCCACAGTTGTTGTGGCCCCACGCATTATAAGTAACATAACATAAGATATAATACGTACTCCACAGTTGTTGTGGCCCCACGCATTATAAATAACATAACATAAATATAATACGTACTCCACAGTTGTTGTGGCCCCACGCATTATAAGTAACATAACATAAATATAATACGTACTCCACAGTTGTTGTGGCCCCACGCATTATAAGTAACATAAATATAATACGTACTCCACAGTTGTTGTGGCCCCACGCATTATAAGTAACATAACATAAAATATAATACGTACTCCACAGTTGTTGTGGCCCCACGCATTATAAATAACATAACATAAATATAATACGTACTCCACAGTTGTTGTGGCCCCACGCATTATAAGTAACATAAATATAATACGTACTCCACAGTTGTTGTGGCCCCACGCATTATAAGTAACATAAAATATAATACGTACTCCACAGTTGTTGTGGCCCCACGCATTATAAATAACATAAAATATAATACGTACTCCACAGTTGTTGTGGCCCCACGCATTATAAATAACATAAATATAATACGTACTCCACAGTTGTTGTGGCCCCACGCATTATTATAACATAACATGTCTTATCTTTCTTAATGCATGTGATATTATTTAATATCATATACTTTTCTAACATGGCGTATACTTGTAAATGGCATAATATGATTTAATCATAAACATTTCATGGCATACATGTATCATATGGCATACTTAACATGGCATACTTATAACATACATCATTGTATGACAGAAAAGATTATATAACAGATAATTATTCATGAGAGATTAAATCATACGTAACAGATAAACATGTAATGACATAGCATGACATGGCATATACGATAACATACATACATAAATTGTAGTTCTCTTACCCATCACACATACACAATAAACTGATAGTAAGTTAGAGGCTAACTTACCTCGATCGTCGCGTTCTATGAGAATAGAGCGCGAGACACGAGGAACTGCACAACAGCTGGAAGAGGAACACTCAAGTCCTTAAGATTTTCACTTCTGAACTCAATTGCCATATTGTAAGCACTTGCAACACCACGGCCAACTTGAGGTTTCACTATACTCGGAAGAGATAAATTGACTTCAGAAAGCCTTTGCACTAAAACAAGTTCATTAAAATTATCAATAACAACCAAACAAACAACTCATTTCTCAATCCATATACTCTTAGCCATAGTCAACCACAAGATGACACCAGTCATCCCGGACTATAATCCATATCATCACTGCTTCGGGACACTGTCATACAGTTTCCCAACATTACACCATACGCTCCACACTTCTCTGCTACGCCATTCAACCCTTCGTGACACGCCATCCGGTGTATCACGACTTAGTACAGAGTACACTCACGTGAACTCTCTTCCATTCACACTACAAAACCCATCACTGCGATACACGTCTCACGGTGCATCGCTACGCGACACGGAGTACGCGCTACGCGTACTTCCTTCGCTACAACACTCATCAACACGATGCACATCACACGATGCATCGCCATACCACACGGAGTACACTACATGCGTACTCCCTTCCTTCTACGACCCACATCACTACAGCGCATGTCGCGCGGCGCGTCGCTGCATTACACAGAATACGCTACACGCGTATTCTCTTCACACAACCCGCCGTATCACATCTACGGCATCCATCTCACGCCTATACTTCACAGCACAGTCCACAAAACTACAAAATCAAGCCTAACACTTCACAACCACACTTCGTTTCACAACTACGCAGCGAACTCCACAAACACTAACTACACAGTCTACAGCCAACCAAATCAACTATGTTAAACATAAATAACTAAAGATAGAGGGTTAAGACGAGAGAGATGTGATTGCTGTCGGGAAAGAATCCAAAACTGATAATTTTAGCGGGCTGTTACAGTAGGTCTCACATTCAGCAGCATAGCCTGCACCATGTCTTTGCCAAGTCATGCAAGTTTCCTCCCTCATCCCGTGTTGTGCCTGACCAAGTGGAAGAATAGCGGCATCACACAGGTTGCCTCTATGTAGATCAATGGGTTGTCTCTGCCATTCCTAGCTCGATAAAGAAATTCTCTTTCTAGGTTCTGCACCTATGCTCTGTGGCTGTGCAAATCTCCATCACTACCCTGCAAAAGAACATGACTACTTTAAAGCAACCTATCGTCTTCTCCCCTTTCAACAACAGTTGCATCGCGTGAGTTTTAATTATCGAGAATCGTCTGCCTTCTGGAACAACAGTGTTCTCGTGTGGATTTGTTAAGATTTTCCCAATCTCCAGCCCATTCATCTGTTTTTGTATTGTAGACCAAATTTTTCTATATATAGAACATGTCGAAAGCCATCCAAACCATGAAGACCACCACAATTGGCATTCGCAACCGTCGACCCTCTCTCTCCAGCTTTGGTCATAAACAACATACTTCCCATTCAACGAGCACCACGGGTCCGAAAATGAGGTAGTACCAGGTAACCCTTGCTACCTTCCAATATGTTGCTAATTATCATAATTTTTGCTTGGGATTACAAGTTCAAGTTACTAGTATATTGACCGATTCCAAATGGACGCAATTGGTATTTTGGGGCTGCTATTACAAACACACAATAATGCATTTCGTGATGTCTACAAACACCAAATAATCAATTTCCGTGTGATTGCATTTCGGTCGTGTGTGTTTTTGTCTATGTTTGAATGGGGAATTTGTGTATGTGGCTATGTGTGTTTGAAACGGAAACTTATGTCTATACAAATAGTGTGATCAGTATGCCAAATATTAACAACGGCCTTATATGTTTGTGGGAATATACTGGAGGTCACAATGACATATTGTTTTCCCCCAGTCTATTCCTAGAAGGTTGTGAGTCGATTTTTTGACATTTGAAACTGTTTTGCATCAGTCCAAGTACGTGGCTAATTAGTCCAGATTTCATTTATTTTGATTTTTGGGCTAGTATTTCTACTAATTTGCATACTTAGGGACCATGCCTATTAAACATATATAACGTCGGTAAAATCTTAGGTCAGGTCAGAGCAAGTTAATTTTATTTACACCTATTTCGGTTGAACGATAAGCACACCAGATATTTTTGTTTGTAAGAATATATGTCTACACTTACTCCAGCCATATTGTTTCATACTCTTAAAACTAGAGTGACCTGCTGTTTTCAAGATATATGGCACACATGATTTTATTATCTTAAAATGCTGACAGCTTTAATGGCCACTTCCAATATTATGAAACTTTGAACAACTTCTTTGTTTTATTAGCATTACTACTTACGCCCCTCTAGCCTAGCTCACCGTTGGCAGATATGACATACTTTTCTCGCAGTTTAATATTTCACGTTTTCTTATAATTTGGCTATCATTTATGTATATTACTTGCTGGAATTCTCCACATAGTCAATGGATTGTGTAGACCGACCTCTAACTAATGCGTGAAAATTTTACTTATGTTACACATGCTGAATGCATACATCCTTTATGTCATATATTAGCTTTTTCACATGGACAATTCAGAAATTTCACACACTAATTGAAAATTTCACACACTGATCATGGGATGGAGGACATTTTCATTGAGATGTTGTACTCCAACGCCCCTAATGCACTATGGGCTCGGACAATAGCCAGTAGGGACCACGCTTCATATGCTGAACACCTTATGGCTCTGGGCATAGGGGCATATGATGTGAATGAAGAGAAAGGTTCATAAGCTAAAGATGATGCAACGGCTTTTTACTGCACTAATGAGCCAAACTAGTATGCGATGGGACTCCGATACAAAAGCGATTATAGGAAGTGATGAACATTGGGCAAATGTCATTAGGGTAAGGAAGCTGTTGTCATTTTTTAAGAAAATATTATACCATACTTGCGCTATTGTTCAATGTGTTCTTATATTTTATGTCGTCTTGACGAGTCTTTAATATATAGATATTGAGATCTTTGAACTAGGCCAGACCATAAGTGAAGAGGTTCTAGATCTTGGGCTGCCCAATGTATGCGGAGTTTTGCACAATTTTTGGCACTTCAGTTGTCACTAGTACACTCCACCACACGTCTGCTAAAACCACCTCCAACATCGGATGACAAGCGGCGTCTTGATGCAGAGATGCAACGTTAGGGCCCCGAATTGGGCATGCGAGCAAGTGCGGATTTTATGTAGATGGCATGGCATAGTTTTTCATGGATATGAGGACATCTTCATTGGGACCATCGAGTTTATCATCCCAACGGCTTTAAAAGGGGGGCTAAGCAACTAGGTGGATCAAGACATATTGAACTGCCTCAATGCAATCACGTGTTCCTAAGAGGCACAACGAAAGTGTTATGAGAATAGGGCTAAGTCATCAGGGGAAAAGCATAGTAGAGGATCGAGACAAACCATTGTCAGTGATGACGATTGGGATCCGTTTGCTCACTGTGTGGCATTGTTACAGGCACTTCAGCCTCCATCGTCGGACAAAATTTTCTCCCGTGCATTCGATCGCTTACTTGATCCCATGGTTCAGAGAGGCTTTCTGGCCATGGATGATGTTAGGCGAGCGTGGGCCATGCATAGTTGATATTGTGTTGCTTATCCATTACGTTGACATTGTGTAATTCGCTATGTTGAGATGTTATTTTCCATTCCATTGCTATGTATTATTATACAATTAATTCAAATAAGTTGCTATAAACTTATTTGATTTGAAACTCATGGACTTGATGGTCTTATGTTAATTGTAAATGTTTATTGACATTCGGACATTGTGGAAATCTTTTTTTTTTAACTGTTAATGTTATTAATTTAATGTTGATGTATAACTTTTTACGTATGTCTACAAACAGTACGCGCTCTAGTGTTAGAGAATGGATGATGACAATATTTCACTAGGAAGTCCACTGACACATGCAAACATCTAGAGTGAACATGTTAGCTATTAAACTAAAGGGAGTGATAGTGATGGTGGGCAGATCCCATGGAGACATAGATGTCGTCAACCTAATTAGGATCCTAACCTCCCAACGGGGAAGAAATCGCAACAACATAATATAGGCCTCCACAAAGATCAATATATCATACAAATTTTGAATTGACATCTTGATAATTATATGGACTTGTTCTGCACGGAGGTACCCACATTCCGCACATTATGCGCATTGTTAAGATTAGTGACAGTAAAGGAATCCCTAGCATGTTTTTCGAGTTTGTTGGACATGCACATGCCCAATGCATTGTTGGGGACATATTTCAACATTCGACACAAATAATTAATAAACATGTGAGAAAGATGATAAATGCACTATGTGAGCTTGGTAGACATTTGAATGTGCCAATAAACAATGACGCCGTGCACCCTTATATCTCAATCAACAACTGAGATTTTCCTTGGTTTCGGGTAAGAAATCAAATTCAAACTTCTTTTCTGAAATACAATTGGAGTTAACTTCATTTAGTAAGACCAAGACCATAATAATCATATCTAAGGTAGTTGTTTATTAACGATTTTATTTATGACTTGATAGGGATGCATTGGTGCGATGACGGCACCATGATAGAGGTGATCGTATTAGTTGAGGTACGTGAGGCATATTGAAACCGGTTGGGGCAAATTACCCAAAATGTAATGCGTATAGTTGATTTGAATATGAAGTTTATATTTATATACACTAAATGAGAGGGATCAATGCATGACACTCATATCTTCCACAATGCATGCAGTGACTCATCTGCCCATTTTCCATGGCCGCCCGATGGTAAGCATATTATGTTTTTCCCTTTCAAATATTTACCCTTGGAAGTGACTTGTTTTTTCCTTTATAAATATTGAGTTGTGTGCCTTGAATTTAAATGGATCTCTCAGGTTAGTATTATCTTGTCGATTTTGCTTTCCCATGCACTAAGGGATCTCTATCCCCCTATCCACGAGAACTGTACCACATGAGTGATCATCACAGCCGTCGTCAAATTCTGGAATATAAAGATTATTTTAATTACCTTCATTCATCAATTTGTAATATTATTAAACATACTTTTGGTCTATTAAAAGAATGCTTTAAAATTTTGAAGTTAATGCCTACATATTCGGTTGGAAGGCAATGTCTCATTATTACAGCATGTTGTGTGCTACATAACTTCATTTGAACGATGACTCCTGATGACTGAATATTTTAGAACTGGAGTAGGGTGGAGCTCTCTATTATTGAGCGTGAGGTTGGTGACAGGGCATCCTCATCTCGTAACGTGGACATGACGCATGAAGCTGGCCAAGTTATAGCTGCAATAAGATATGTGATTGCCATTCCTATGTGGGCAGCTAGGGGTGGCCATTGATGGTGTAATTAAAAACTCAGCATATGTGTAATATAGTATTTTCTTTATGATGGTGTACTTTGTTATTTTTCCTATAGGTATTTCATACATTCTAAAAACTAATATTGTTATGATTGGTGTTTTCAATATTAATATCTCATGACACTACTTGATTTTGAAATGCAAATCTATAACATAAATAAATTTTGTAATATGAATTTAATATATAGAATATTGAAGTGTCAAACAGAGATAAATTCTCGAATTATCTAATCAGGAAGTAGAAATGAGTTTTCCACTTTTTCACATGTCTGCCTAACCAACATGAGAGAATTAACTTTGAATGTGGAATGGAGTTTCTCTCAAGTGCTCTTGGAAGGGGCTCAAACCATACTCAACGTGAAATTTCTGAACACTCGCTTGAGCGAATTATTGAGCGAGTGTCGAGTGCAAGTTATATTCCATGAGTCGCTCGTGCATCGAGTCAAACGGATGTCAAACGAACTCTCTATATGACTTATGCTCAAGCGCCTGTCGGGCAAACTCTTTGTATGAGTTCCGCTCGAGCACAATGTCGTGCGCCTGTCGAACGAACCTCTATATGAGTTACAAGGGCCATGTCAAGTGAATTCTCTTCATCAATTACGCTCAAGAGCAATGTCGAGCACCTGCAAAAACAAATGCACGAAAAAATTACACAGTAATTGGTGGGACCCACTCAACTTTATCAAATCCTACAAAAAAGTCAAAACCATCTCATTTCATCCCTATAACCAAATACGCACATTTTTAAAAACAATCTATTCTTATCTCAACTCACATATCTCAATACAATTCACACATATATAAAAAAATCTCATCTCATTTAGGAAAACAAACGATACCTAAATGTTCATCAACATATATGTTAAAATAATCATGCATATTGTATATCTCTCTCCTAAATTTGTCAAGAATTTGGATAGAGAAATCTAAATTAAACATTCTTACAACCTACATTTACTTGTTTTGAAACTACTTAAATTTAATTAAAATACAATATAGTTGCATGTAAACAAAACTACTTGATAAGCAATGTTTCAAATCGACCTAGAAAAACTTAAGTTGATCCTCGTATTAACTATAGAGAAATGATATTTACAGTTATAGAATGCGTATGTGTCACACAATCTCTTTAAAAAAAATAAGTAAATATATGATTCATATAAAAAATTAATTTTTTAATAATAGACCTTACTATTTTTCTAAATGATTGTGCGGTACTTAGGTACTCCGCAAGCTAATCAACTTGATTCATTCGATTCATTTATTAAGCAAACTCATGTTTGTAACTACATGTATGTGTGTATATAACTCAGCTCCACTCATTTAAATTTAAATAAATTTAGTAACCTTGTTCTTATTATTTTTAATTTTTTCTAAAAACATATTCCTATTTTTATAGGTATCTTATAACTCGGTAATAAGCCCAAGTTTAGCTCGCATTTGAATAAAAAATTAAACGAACTAAATTTGACTACCCAATATCGGCTTAGCGGAGGTTTGGATGTCAAAATCATCTCAACTTATCTCATTTAAATATTACAATTTTTTCAATTTTTAAAATTAAATATAATAAACAATTTAATTTTTTCAAATCCTAAAATAAAAATAATATTATGATAATATCTTATTTTAACTTTAACTTTCATCCCAATTTATCTCATCTCAACTCACTAACTTGTAATTCCAAGTCATAAGTTACAAGTGGAATTATATTTCAAGGGCCTAATCAGGTTCACTACCAATTATCAGCTGCTTAATTAGCTTTATCAATGTGACAAAAGCAAAGTTAAAACAACTGTCATTTGCTTTAGGAGGTAAAATATTCCACTAATGAACAAAGGAAATAAATTTAGTGGTCACAAGCAATTACTTAGAGTCAATAAAGTCTCTTTTTAAAAAGAAAAATATGTCTGATTTAATCAATTAAATAGGGGAAATTTAACAGTATTAAGCATTAAGAATTGACAAAAGCCTTTGGACGAGATCTAAATAGCCCCATAGAATTTAAGCTTTAAGAGTTTGATTCGATGGAGAGAGGTAGAGTAATTTAGAGTCTATGGTAAGAAACATTGAAGTAGAATAAAGAAAAAGTTTTATTAATGTTATTTACAATTTTAGGATATATAAATCGTACTCATTTTTAAAAAAATAAAAAGACCTATTTTTGTTTTATTTTTATAAAATTAATTAGGGCAGTCTCAACTATTTCATATAAAAACAACTTTTGGAAAAATGTCGAAGAGAAGCTGGCAAAAACATCTTAGAAAGTTAAAAGAATTATTATTATTATTATTTTTGGCAAAATCAAATAATTAACTTAGAGAGAAATGTAGCCATAGAAAATATACCGAGCGTATAATTAATGGAAAAGGTTAAATTTTCGTTCGGTTATATAGATGAAATGAGATAAAGAATAAGAGTTGAATAAAATATTATTTTATTAATATAATTTTTGTTTTAAGATTAAAAATAATTGAAATATTTAATATATTTTATGTGAAAGTTTAATAAAATTGTAATGATTAAATAAGATGAGTTGAGATAGTTATATAACCAAAGTAGGGCTTAAGAAATTATATACAAGAGTAATTATACAGCAATTAACAGTGAGGATTTTATAGGCTGCACACGAAACAGTTAAATTATTCATGTGAATAGTGATGTGAGCGGTAAGAAATTTTCCTATAAAAAATTTTAAATACAGTAACTTTTGCGTATTTCATTAATGTGATTAGCTGCATCACTTTTTTTTAATATAAAATAACTGCTTTAGTCAATCACATCAATAAAGTGCATAAAAAATAAATAAAAATAACTGTACATAGCAGAACTCTTTGCCTACTTCTTTTCCGAGCCATAAAAATCTTCTGGTGTATTTATCATTTATGTATATATATAATCATTATTAGTTACTCCATGGTTAAGTTTAGATTTAGATTTCTTAGAATCTTTACCCAAATTTTATTACATTTATCGTTGTTCGAGTAAATTTTTCGAGCAAGATAAATATTCATTAAATATTGTCGATATTTATTTTATGTGTCTATCTATTTTATATTTTAAACCTTAAAATCAGACAAAAATTCTAGATAATCAAAATCCGATAAGTTTGGCAAATTCTTCTTCTCTATACAAGGAGTACCACCATTAATGTATAGTTCCCAAATGAATCAGAAAATATGTTATTCGCTGTCACTACATGCACTTAGCTTTAAATTAGCAAAGGGAACTGTGATTTTTTACATTAACTGAAGATTTGAACTAAATAAGTGGCCTCAAACCACAATAATAATCATGAAAAGGGAATAGATTCCATCTGCCTTTTTACGAGCAGCCGAGTTATTTATAAATAGTTTTCTCATCGTGGTCTAGTTGAAAACAATAAATTAATGTTAATTCCGGGGCTGATACAGCCAGGCAGGCCCTCTAACAATAATTATACGTATTATCTGACATTTTAAAAGATAATCCATTTTCATGAGGTCGACAATTAATCATTATGCCCAAACAACGATGAGAATCAGTTTAGTAAAGGCAGTAAAGATATTGGATAAGGATGGTGCTAGCGGCGGACCAGCACTTATTTTTATTATTTTTTATAAATAATAAAAAATATTTAATTTTATTAATAATTACTTTCAGAATTATTATATAAAAAAATAAAGTAAAAAAATTAAAATGCATTAAGGGTAAGATAAATTTGAAGGATTTCACTAAGTATTTTTAATTGGATAAAGAATATTATTCCTATAAAGTCTTAAAATATGCTACCACTCCACCAAAGAGAAATAATTTATATAAATTTTAAATAGGTAAATTCTGTGCAAATTTTTATTAAAAAAAAAAGACTTAAAAAAGTTTTAAAATATTATTTTTTTAATATAATTTTTTTTTATTTATAAATGATTTATATGAGATTTGTTTGTAATTAATATTACTGTACATGAAAATAAAATTTCGATAAAGTTGTCCTGATCCTTTGATTTCTTAATTTGAGAGAGATTGTCATCTTGAGTAGGTAAAAACCATCATTAAGGAGTTGATTTCAGATCCACATGATGGTGACATGGTGTAGACATGAGGAAAGGGACCGGGGCAGCAAGCTTTGAGTATGTTGGTGTTCATGGAGCTCTTTACATCCAGATCCTTTGATAAATGAGCATATGCCTAGGACAACTCTTAACAAAAGGGAGCTAGCTGAACCAGTTTGGAGAATCAAAGAAAACGGCAACACGTGAGTGTCACATGCCCGATCTTGAACAACTTGTTGAGTAATTTTTTACTTTTATTATATTAAAAAAAGTCAGCTGCAATGTGTGTTATATGGTATGGACTTATAATATTTACCTTTGTTTTTTTTTCTTGGATTAATCTTATAATTAACAAAATTGTTGATCATATTTCAATTTTAAATTCATTACTTCTTACTAAGTCTCGTACTACAAGAAAAATAACTTTTTGTATCACTTAAATTCGTTGTAAAAAATACAAAATGCGTCGTAATTATTTAATTACAATATGTTTTATATTTTTTACGACGAATATAGGTAATGCAAAAACTATTTTTCTTATAGGCAGCGTTTGGAAATTCATCTCATCTCTTTTTATACTCAAATATAAATACATTTCAATATCAAATATTTAATTTTTATTGTCAGGTTATTTCATTATTACAATTTTTTTAACTTAGATACAAAATTGTTAATCATATTCCATCATCTCTTCCCTTGAAACCAATTATATCAATAATTCATTAGAAGGTCGAATTCCAATAGCAACGGCCTATTTCTTAACAAAGATAGTTTCACTCTCAATCCTATCAGCAACTTTAAGTTCGTTACTTCTTACTTATGTCTTTCGTTTTAAAACTCATTTCATCTCATCTTATACTTAAATATAAATGATTTCTAATTTCAAATATTTAACTTTTTTTTCTAATCATTACTTTATCATTATAACTTTCCTAAATTTTTAAACAAAATACAATTAAACCTTTCCAAATTTTAAAATAAAAATTATATTAAAAATATATATTCTAACAATATTTAAATTTATAATATTTTTATTCAGTTTTTTCTCTTTTATTTCTCAAAATCCAGTTAAACATTTTAACTTAGATTATTTCACTATTATTCATAATTATTTCATTATTATTTATAGATTTCTCATCTCATTCTCCAAACGATGACTAATTAGTCTTCCCGATCTCTTTCGACCAACTTAAATATATTACAATAGATCATTGCATCTATTTTTCAATTTTCTATTGCTGTATTGAATCGTCATTGGCTCCTATAATACCTCTAACTGGTAAATAGGGCAACAGTATCCACTATTTGAATATGGAAGTAAATAACAGTGAATAAGAATGACATGGCTATATATAGCTCTTATATGAACTATGGGGAAAAATCTAAGTTTTTTTTATCAGGATAAGTATTAAATGATTGATGCAAAGATCCGAATTAGATGATACTGAGCTATCAAATTATATGTTGATAGTGCTGAACTACCTTGAGACGGTAGATTGTCGTAATTACACCAGGAAACAATGCTCTTTCCTTGATTTGGAGCAGTTTTGAGCACGTGTCAGTATGTTGGTGATCATTTTGGTTACAGGTATCGGAATCGTGCATATAACCCCAATTCAAAAAGTTTTTTTCGGCACGCACGTCGTGATCATCCAACTATGGTTGGTGTGCATAATTTATTAGGCCAAAATCAGCTATTTTCTCATTCGAATGTCTATTTTTAGATATTTTTTACCTTTTATGGTAATATTTTATTTCTCGTTTAGAAAGTGATTTTGAATCTGACTTTGGCCAAACTTTTGACAGATTAATTCTTAATTATGTATTTATTGTTTATGTGTATCGGGATTTTTCTTTTTTGGTAAAAATCTAAGATTTTCAAATTACAGTTATTATAACCTGGCTTGTGGGTTGATTTCAACATTCTTAAGTTTTAATAATTTTAAATTGAACATCCGAGTCTCTTTCTTTGTATTTTTTAGTAAATTTATTGTCTTCTCGAAATTCATAATCTGTTAGAACTAACCATAAGAATTAATCTAAATTCTCTCCTGAGGATTAAGTTCATTTATTTTGCCACTTCTAGATTTTACTATAATGCTTTTGTACGTGTGTACTTATACCAATTAGGTATTGAAAACAAGATGTTGGCTTTTTAGCTCTTTGGGAAACACTATTATTAATTTTGGATTCTTATAGCCTTATAGGTCTTTCTTAATAAAAGAATTTTACTAAAGCGATGGTCACTTTAAATATTAAACACCCTAGCTTTGGCCTTTTCAAAGAATTTATAATTATTAAGTCCTCCCATGCATAATAATATTAAAAATAACAAAAAGATAATAGTACGTACAGAATCTTTATTCTCTAATTTGCACTTTGAATGTCCATCATCATCATGAAAGCAGCTATGGTGATAATCAGTCACAACCAAAAGAATCTAGCTTGAAGCTTTTCTACCAAACTTCTTACTTTTCTTATACTTTTTCTCTTTTATCTTTTTAGAAGAAATAATATTTACAGTTATGGTTAAACATGTATCGTACAGTCTCTTTAAAAAAAATAAATTCATATTAAACTCATATAAAAAAAATTAACTTTTTAATTATGGATCACACTTTTTTTCAAATGGATTGCGCGATATTTACACATTCCACGACTATACATAACATTACTAATCTTTTGGAGGTGCGGGTTTACACAATTTAAAATTTTAAAAAATAATCATAAAGAGATTTTATATGACTGAACTTACGCGACTGAACTTACGTATTGATATGATTTAATATGCTACGTTAAATTATAAAATTATTTTTATTATAATATAATTATAACATATCATATCAAGTCACGTCAATTTATATATTTATTTTTGTGATTGTAGCACTTTTCATTTAAAAATGTTAACCGCTATTATTGTATTGCCACCAAAGCAATCCAAAGCGGCAATTACGGTATCAAGAAGACCAATTTGCACAATTTAATTTACTACGAGACCCAAAAAAAAGGGGAAAAAAAAAAAGAACAGAGAAAAAACTGCTACTTGAATTAGAATGACAACTTCATCTTCACCTAACTTTTGAATGCAATTCTATTCTTTCTGTTCCAAAATAAAGGAAAACTTCATTTTCACCTAACATGTTCCATAACGTTTACAAGTAGTATGCATGCGAACATAACTATTATTCCTTCCATCGATCTGACTAGATAATAGTTTAAGAATGATTTCTATTGAGTAAAACAAACACATACATTTTATGACATATTATTACACTTCAGGTGTAAATTATTACGAATCAATTATAAATGAGTAGTGATTAGCTGGTCAGGATTCATATGTTCGATTTTTATTCAAACATGAGTCGAACTCGATTAAATTTACAATCATATTTTCATATTCTATTGATATGATTGGTCAAAATAATTATTTTATACTAAAAAAGTGATATCCAATCATACTAATAGAATGAAAGTAACTGCATATTTTTATTTTTCTAAATATAAAATTATAATATGTGTATATAATATATATATTAGGGATTATTTAAATAACAATGCACCTGCTAGAAATAATGTTTTGTTACTTTTTGAAATATTTATATTATTCTCATTAATTCTTGCTATGAAAAAAAATGATAAAAAGTTATAATTAGAGTTAATATGGACTTCGAAAAGGATTTTATATTAGTTGTATTATTTATAATTAATTATATTTTTATATCCATAAATAATTCATTCAATAAATTAAATAAGCCGAATTCATTACATTTACCGAATTCACATTTCTTTTATTTATTTATTTGTCATAATTTCATTTATTTTGACACACAACAAAGGAAAAATATATTGTTTCTTATTGAACAAATGAAATATTTTAACACATCTATTAAAATATCCTCTACACAGCCTCGTTAAAAGGTGAGGTGGCAAAGCATACATATAAATAGATAGAGAATGTAATAATAAGAGAAAACCTCTTTAAATTAATTATGAGACTATAGACTAACTAACTATAGGAATAGAGAACTGCTACAACACAAAAAAAATTATAAAAATATAAACTCACAAAATGACATAGCTTCACATTATGCGTTAGATCTATTTTATATTAAAAATAACTTTACAATCTGACGTATTGTATCAAGTCACATCAATTTGTAGATTTAATTTTGTATAATTTTTTTGTAGTTAAAGTATTTCTCTTAAGCATAATATTATATGTATTGAGGGGCAACATTATTTTATCAATTTTTTAATTTTAATATTTTAAATTTTCACAATTTTAATAACTGTCACTACGTATATCTTTGTCTATAAAATTATAAATATATATAGCATTTTTCACACACATATAATAAATAGGAAATCTAGAAGTGGTTGAAGTTTTCTCTAAAAGTTATTTAATATAGCCACCTAACTAATTTTTCCCATCCATATGGATCAACTAAATTAAAATAAAGTCAGCCAATCATGCATGGGACATTGCAGGTAGACCACATTTCGGAGCACTGTATGAAAAGCAAAAATTGCTTGAGAACTGAGTTCCAAGTTGGCTTATAAAGCGTCAAGTGTTATGAAACTAATGAAAAGAGAGAGAGTAAAAGATAGAGAGATCTTGAATATGAAAGAAATGTTTAGAGAACTTTGTTTTCTCTTCTTTCTTGGTGTCTTACACAAATGAGGACTCCCTCTATTTATAGGGATCTCTTGGTACAAAGAATGGTTAGGATTGTTACACTTGTCATCAATCCAATGGTAAAGAGTACAAAGGAGGTTAGGTGTACCTAAAATCACTATTGGGGGGTAGGTGTACCTAAGATTACTATTGGGGGTAGGTGTACCTAAGATTACCATTGATGGCTAAATGTGGTCATACAATACAATTTGAACTTGGTTTATAACACCAAGATATATATCCATTCCAGAATATAGAATGATAAAAATACTTTTTCTTTTATTTTTCCTTTATTTTTTTTAATTTTAGTGGCTGAGCAGTGACTCAAATTTTCATTTATAGTTTTGTAGATAAGGTGAAGTGGGATATTTTAAATAGTAATAAATAAAATATTATTATAATATAATCTTTTAATATTAATTTTATATTAAAATTTGAAAAAATTATATTATTTATTATATTTTATATAAAAATTTAAAAAAATTATAATAATAAATTAAAATAAGATAAAAAATTTTAATTTTATGAATGCGATCCGGACATAAAAAATAAAAAATAAATAAATGAAGGTCCATCCCGGAATAAAGAATTATAATATAATTTTTTAATATTAATTTTATATTAAAATTTAAAAAAATTAAATTATTTGTTATATTTTATATAAAAATTTAAAAAAATTATAATAATAAAATTAAAATAAGATAAAAAATTTTAATTTTATGAACGTGATCCGGACATAAAAAAAATAAAAAATAAATTAATGAAGGTCCGCCCCGGAGTAAAGACAGAATGTCCTTTCCCCGAGTTCTGCTCGAAAGCATGAAGGCACAAAAATAGAAAGAGAAGTAGCAGTCGTAATATGCACAGAAATGCCAGCCAACTTAACTTGAACTTGAACGGAGACTTCACCTAAAAGAAAAAATGGCAAGTGGTGGCTTTAGGTACTGTGGGAAAGAAGGATTTCTGTATCGCTGACACCAGGTGTGTGTCTCTCTTTCTCTTTCTCTTTCTTTTTTTTTTTTTTTTTAAATATTCTCTTTCTCTTTCTCTTTCTTTATTTCCTGCGAGTTTTAGCTTTGTGGTGGGGTCAGGACTCAGATGGAAGGACGCTTGGGGTCCCATTGGAGCTGTCGTTTTGAAGAATGCGCGCGTAAACAGCGCGGGAGCTGTTTCCCGATGTAGTGCAGTTGCCAGTAGCCATTATCAATGCCCTCCAGTTGCCCTACTTCCCATCAGTCTCTCACCATCTTTCTTTTTAAAAAAATTAAAAAACTTCTGAATCTCTGATACATCTGGGTCCCATTGCCCCCACCATCATATCAAACGTTAACTTCTTGATGTTGACGGCTATATCTCTCTTTTCTCCTCTCTACCAGAGGCGTGGAGATATTTGTTTAGGCAATTTTTAAAAAAAAAAAAAAATAAGGGTGGAGGAGTTGGATGGGATGGGATGTTGAGTTGAGTTTGGCTAATGTGAGCCAGATCAGGTCCGGCAATGGCTACTGTGAGCCCATGTGGGAGGTGGGGTCCAGGGTTTGAGGGAAATCAGGTATTTGGAGACAAGGATGGGACTGTTTTGGGTCCCTATCATCATGGTAATGCAGCGAAGAAAAGAGAGATAGGGGTCTGAGGTTAGCAGTAGGGAAGTAGATGATGGGTTTCTTTCAGGATGATGTGATTGTTTGAGGGGAGGCATTTGACGGTAAATTAGATTTAGAAATCATTAACTGGTGCAGAAGTTATTTATATGTTTAGGCAATTTCAGTATATGACAATGATACTATTAATAGCAAGAATTATGAGTGAAAGAGCTGTACCGTGCTGCTATTCTTTTTTAATTGTTGGCAATATTTTTCTCATTCTTCCCTTCCATTTCTCAGTGCTCAAGACAGGATGAGTTAGTTACTTATCACTCTCTCT
This sequence comes from Carya cathayensis, assembly GCA_011037825.1. NCBI lineage: Eukaryota > Viridiplantae > Streptophyta > Magnoliopsida > Fagales > Juglandaceae > Carya > Carya cathayensis. The sequence continues at coordinate 676,695 of QGSO01000191.1, forward strand.
CTGTATATATATATATATCTACCTAGGGTTTTATTTTGGGTGTTGGATGGCCATGCAAGAACCCTAGTTTTTATTTGATTGTGATTGTATATTCCTAAACAAATGAAAACAGATTCTTTATGGCAGCATGCTTCTGTATTTTTGTTCTGGTCCTGGTTTGCTCCTTTCCAATGCTCGTTTGATTTCTGGGCTGTAGGCTGTAGCCAATCCACCATTTTTCCTCTCTCAATATATATAAATATAACAAATATTTTAACTATAAAAATATATGCGAAGGAAACTTTCAAACTGATATATTTTAATATAATATATTATATCTACTTTATAATAATAATAATAAAATATTTTAACTATAAAGTGATTATATAAAAATAAATTTAGATGTGATACGTCAGATTGTATAGTTACTTTTATTATAAAATAGATATAACAGATTTTATGAACCAACATTAATTTGTAGTTTTACTTTGTGTAATATATTCGTATCTGTAGTATTTTTCTAATAAAAATAATTTTACAATCTAACATATCACATTAAACCATATTAATTTGTAAATTTATTCTTATGAGATTTATTTTTGTGGCCAAACCACCATTTCTTTTCCCTCTAAGAGTAACAGCTGCAGAACACTCTTTCCTCTTAAAAACCATGCTTTCGTGACTTCTGTAACAGCGCTACTGATCCACAAGGTGACAAGCTGGTTCTGTCTTCAGGTTTTGTTCTTTTTTATTGTTTTTTATCCCACAAGATTTATCAAATAAAAAGACGACTCTCCATTGACGGGCCCAAACTGGCATTTAGATTGAGCCTATTCCCACTTGCCAAAAGGCCCAAAAACCATCTGGTTTATAGCCTAAACACAAGGTCAGGCACAGAGAAATCTAGGGCCAACCCAGCCCAGCATATGTATGTTACAAGGTCTAATTTTTAATTTACTTTTTTCGAGTCAAATCCACTAATAATGTTTGTTAATTGGTTAATCTCCTGTAATTATCTCGTAGTAGGTAACATTGGGTAAGCACGAGAACCTTAAAAAACACTGTTCAAGATAATTCCGATTTGTTTTTAGGATCCTGTTACACAAAAACCACAAAGGCGGCCACCGAATAATCTTTTTTTTTTTTTTTTTACCTTTTTTTATACTTTTTTTAATATTTTTAAATATATTTTTTTTAAAGTTCACAATATTATTATCACCTAATAAAAAAAAATCGATGCCATGAGTAGCTTTTGTGGGATAAGCATTAACATTGTTTTTATCGAAATTCCAGACAACATTCTAGGACTCTAGGCAACCTAACTCAATAGTTTAGGTAAATGTTTGTCCTAGGATCATGTGAAAGTTTAGTGTATTTGTTTTTAAAATATAGTTAAATATAATATTTATATAAAAAATATTTTTTAATAATAAACTCTACGTTTTTAAAAGAAATATATGATATTTATAATTTTAAAATTGTATCTAATATTATTTAATTATAAAACTAGAAAAAAAAAACTCATTATTAAAATTATTAAATTAAAAAATATATAATTAAATAAATAAAAAGCTAACTGATTTGTTCACGGACATGCAATTCAATTGGTAAGAAAATGACTTTCTGAAAGCATTAAAAGAATTCACGTGGTACCATTTAGTTATAATACCATCAGTATTTTACCAAATCCATTTAGGTCACGGGCACATAGTTTGGTTCCAAGAACTAGTGCATGTACTGATACAATAAATAAATATAACATTAAAGCAGCTTTACCAAAATATTTTATGGGTTACGTAACCATAACGCATTCTTTTTAAAAAAAATCATTAAAACATTAATTTTTTTTAAGTATATTTTATAGTTATTTTTTTTTTTAAAAAAGTATACGATGCTCGCGTATTTTATGACTGTAAATATTATTTCTCTTTAAAAATTTTGTAAGACCTATGACAATGATGTTCATGCAGTTAGTAAATTATTTCATACAAGACTTTCGATCCATTTCACATGCAGTAGATCATCAAGTAATATTGAAATAAGGACTGGACCTGCATTACAACAAATTATTCAACAATATCCTTTGGACATGAACCTCGCAGCTCCATCATAATGATAAAACTTCGAGTTCTAGTCATGATTAATTTGATTGATTCATCAGGCCGAAAGTTTCAAGCATTCGTGCTTAATTTTCCTGTTGATTTTCATATCAAATGCACCTAGAAATGTTAATCCATCGTTAATATTCTAATGTAATAACTGTTCTCAATCTTACAAATTCGCTTGTAATTATTGTGGTAAAACATTGGGATAATGCTAAAGCCATCGACATCCTCACCAAGGATCGATGATTACTGGAAAGGAAAAAAAAAAATTTATTTACTTTTTTCAAATAATTTTTTTAGAATTATCAAATATTTAAAATAAAAATAAAAAATAAAAAAATTATTAAAAACTACTTACCTAATTATTAAATAAAAATACAAAAACAATAATAAAAATCCTTGTGACATAATTAAAGTATTGGCATTAGTATTTGCATATACAAATACAATGAGATTTGCGTATTATGACTCTTAATTTGAGTGCATAGGAGTATGTATCTCTATGATTCTAGATTCATATGAACAATATTTCTATAAGTTTGAAGATCTACTCTTCACTCTATAAAATGTTATTTTACTAATTATTTCTCTCTCCTACTATTCTCACTCTCTCTTGACACTAACATGATTCATTTTCATCCCGAGACCTCTCTCATCCCCATATAGTTCCTCTTCTCCCTCCCTTCCTTAACACGAACTGAGCAGCTATTTCTCTCGACAACTCTCGACGGACCTTGCAACAGCTCTAGACTTTTCTCATTATTGTCAAGTATGATTTTCTTCCTCTATTATCTATTTTCTCATTCTCTCTCTCTTGCTGAGTGAATATTCCATATTTCTCACTTCCAAAATTATTGATCATGGAATTTTTTCGAGAGATTTAGTCTTCCACAATGACAATGCACTTCCTCCATCGCCACTGACTTGGAGATCACCACTGACTTGGAAATCACCACTGCCGCTGCACCGCCTTGTGTTTTTTGTATCAACTACCTAGGATAAATTAAACATTGATCTCTCTGTTTTGCCAAGAGATTTTTATTACATAGATTTTGATTTTCTAATTGTTCGTTTAATCTAATTGGGGCTATGTAAATTTGGTACACATGCAATCATCTAGTTAGCATGTGGTTCCTTCATAAATATTTGGTGTATCATCACAATGTTTGGTGTATGGGAAATTTGGGAATATGGAAAATTTAGGAACTTTGGTACACTTGCAGTCATCTAATTGGAACTTTGGTACAATGTTTAGTTGCCAATATGACTATGAATACATTCTTGATATTATTGAAGGATAAACACTTTGTCTTTCATTACAGTGTCACTGTTTAATGTGCTATTTTAGTAATATTTTGTAATTCAATATTTTGTTAAAGGATTAGCACTTTAATTGATGAGAATTCTTTCTACACCACACTGTTGGAAATTGGTAAATGTGGTATTAACAATCCTATATGGATGCTGTAAATGTTAATGTCCAAGCGACACAACCTCAATTAAAAAAAGGCACCTAAATAAAAATTCAAGTGAGGTGTGTCATTTACTGTAGAGGAAAATACTCTACTCATTTCAGTTTGGGTAACATTAGTATAGACTCCATACGAGGAAATTGGCCAAACCTCCACACAACTGTGGATATAATTTATGATTACTACTCCAATTATAAAAAAACTTAATGGTCAAGAACGGTCTGTATCCTCTTTGACCAATCGGTGGTCAACTATTAAAAAATGTGTCAATAAATTTTGTAGTTCAATGGCCTAAGTTGAAAGAATGTATCCAAGTGGTGCGACTGAGTTAAACAAGGTATAATGATTTTTTCAATATTTTATTGTTCTAATTATTAAGTATTTGTAATGACAGATCGTACTGATTGTTCCATTATTTTGTAGATTGGGAAGGCAAAAATTTTGTATTAAGAGATCAAAAAAACCAACTTCAACATGGATCATAGTTGAAATCTTTTGTGACACCAACCGAAATGGCTAGTACATATGGAACTCATAAGAAGAAAATATAATGTCTCACGTTTAGGTATTACTCTAAACTGAAAAAGAAAGATAGAAACAAAAAAAGGTAAAGAAATATAAGATAATAAATTTAATGAGGCCTTAAGGCAAATGAAAGTTGATAGGAAGACTTGTATGATGGAGAAAAGAGAATCAATAATGAAGTTTGAGAAAGACAAATCTAAGTTACTACTTGTTAAGAAGAGAAAAATTGAAATGGAAATTAAAGTTCAAGAATAAAGATCTGAATTAGTAGCTCTTAAGAAAAGAAAAAATGATATGGAATTGTGAAATTGGATATTGATTCCATGAATTCTGTGCAGCAAGAGTATTTCATAATTTTTAAATGTAAATCACTGAGGAACAAATGAATAAGATCATATCTTACACATAGTTGTTTGCTTGGTTTTGGGTGATTTTGTAATTGTTTTACTGTGTAGTGACATGTTTTGGGTGTTGTTGTACTGCTGGTTGCTATCAAATGGAAATCATTTTTTGTACATCTTAATGGAATTGTATTTTGTTAGTGGTTGATTACTAGTGGGTGGTTTCGATTGGATCAATTTTTTTGTTGCTAGTAGAGTTGCTGGAAGACTTATAACTACTACTTGTTGATGGAGCTGCTGCTTGATATTGGTGGTGGAAATTTTGGTAGAGTTGTTGCTTGTTTTAACTATGGTGAAGTTGCTACGGCTTGTTTTGGTGCTGGAAATTTTGGTGGAGTTGCTACTTATTTTAATTGCTTAGTATTGGTTTTGGTGCTGGAAATTTATATTCTAGACAACTTAGAGGAATTTGTATTAAGTACATGAATTTGTATCAAAATCAATTTTTTAGAATTTGTATTAAGTTGATTTTGATATATGAAATTTGTATTAAGTTGATGATACGTACAAACTATTTTTGAGCACATGTTAATATTTGTTGATGAAATTGGTGTATATATAAATTTTGTCATTTTGAAATATAAAATTAGTAATATTTCGATACATAAAATTGATATTTTTTGTGAACAGGTTAAATAATAAAATTTTTAGTGGGTGTTAATTGCAAAATTTATATAATAAAAAAGGTAAAAAAAATTAATAATAATAATTTTTTATTATTTTGACTTTAAGATCCATAATCTAATATAGAAAATTTTCTTAAATCGCAAAACAAATCTCTAAAAGAAGTAATTTTATATAAAACTAATGTCAATGCCCTTGGATCGGTGCCTATTGCATTTTCCAAAACATTAACTAAAAAAAAAAAAAAAAAAAAGTCGTTGAATGTTGATGAATCTGATAAGGCCACCAACCACTTGTGACAGTATTGATTGTGAAATTTCCCCATACCAGCAGAACACGATAACCCATGCCAGTCCGCAGTGATTTTGTAGTTTGCATCGCTGCAAGGGATATCCATTCGTACCACCAGCTCTGTCAATTCCTCTACTTATGCTTGCTCAGAAATGTTTGATACACAGGCATTTCACCTGAGATTATTAAAATACATTTAAAAAAAAAACATGTAGGGTGTTAAGAACAATATGTAAGCAATATTACAATTAGAGAAGTGTTACGATATAAAATGCTCCTATAAAAATAAATTTATAAATTAATATAATTTTATATAATAAAATTTATTTTAATTAATTTTATGTATTATATCAAATTATATTATTTTTTAAATTTACTTTTGCAAATGTTTTTGTTACTAAAGTATATTTCTTAAAAATAAATTATTCTTTGTTAAACAAAACCAATCTGGCACCTAAAATTTATTAAATATTTTATATTCTTATAAAAATTCACAATGACTAATATTTTATATTCTTGAATTTGAATAAATATTAAAAAAATTCTTTTTCCATTGTATTGTAAGATCTATAAGCCAACTTAATGTATCGTTTGGTTACACAGTTCAGATAAGATAAGATAAGATGTTTTGTTAAAAAATAAATAAAATATTATTATAATATTAATTTTTGATATTAATTTTATTTAAAAATTATTTAAATTATTTTATATATAAATTTAAAAAATTATAATGATGAGATAAAATTAAAATTTTAATAACTAAATCAGCCCTTGAATTGACATTGATGTTTGTTTCTTTTTTGGTACAGTTAGTGAATATGGTGTGTTTTTCTTGAAAAGGAAAATTAGGATTAATTTAAGAACAGATGTAGACTGCAAGCAGAATCCAAGGCTGTCATATACCATAACAGAAGCAGCTTTTACCCTTGAGATAATATCTAGTCATGTAACTGAATCCAAAATCATAAATTGTTCAAATAAAGAGAGCAAACAATACAAGCAATCACCTGTTATTCAGTTAAAAATACATATTATTAGCAATGTTTATCCCTAGCTTGATTAATAAAATAATGATATGATCCTTATCTAATTCCCATGATGTCAAGATCAGGAGGTTTAAGAATGGTTTTCAAGCAATCATAGATTTGAAACAATGTTTCATTTAGTTACGTAGTTTAGATAAGATGAGATTATGTTACGTTTGATTACGTAATTTAGATAAGATGAGATGAGATATTTTATTAAAAGTTGAATAAAATATTAATATAATAATATTATTATTTTAAAATTTTAAAAAAATAAATTATTTATCATATTTTATATAAAAATTTTAAAAAATTTATAATAATTATATAAGATGAGATAATTTAATTTTGTATAACCAAACCAACCTTTAATATGTTCAAAGTTTGTAAAAATCTTTCGAACTAAAAATCTTTATTAAGATCTATGTTCTGATTTCTTTCGAACTCCGCTCTAATTGATGCTAGTACTCCCTTAATTGGAGGTGTAAGAGTTGGATTTACAAGAAAAACTATAGTGAAAAAAAAATTCCTAATTCTCATTTCATATTTAATTTTAAAAAAATAATATTTATAATTATAGAGTGTAAATATCATGTATTTATTTTAAAAAATAAATAAATACGTAATCTGTATAAAAAAATTATATTTTTAATAATAATAAAATGTATTTCTTGTTTAAAAAATACACAACATTTACAATATATAGCATCACTCTTAATTTTAACGGTGGCATTCTAGGATAATAACAGTGCCTAAGGGGAAAGCATATTTTATTCCGTACCCAGTATTAGGAGTTTGGAACCTCTGGCCGCGGTCGATTTTTTTGCCGTTGTTAAAACAAAATGAATCCAATGGCTTAGAATGTAGGGGGTGGTGCAATCTTATACGTGAGGATGCCCATAGCTTAGAAACCATCCCATCGCACGGAAAAGCAAAGATACTTTAACTTAACCACGGTTTATTCATAACTTAACCGCGGTTAAGTTCTCCTGCCCTTCCGAGTCCGAAGCAGTATGTGTGTGTATATATATGGGAAAAACCATATTCTCTGTGATTTGATATCTACGCAGTGGAAACCAAAACTACTACAAAGATGATGATCGGAAATCCAACCGTCGAAATCCCTCCGTGGAACTGGGACCCACTTGAGGATCTGACTACTGGAATGGCGTCACCATTTTCCCCAAATAGCCCCTCCATTAACTTCAACGGCAATGCTGGTGTCGGGGACCACTTGCCTCTGCTCGAATCGTTCGCGGCCCTTCACCGTTACCTGCCGTCGAACCAGTCGGACTCTCTGGCAGAGGAGGAGTCGGACATTCCCGTCGACGCATTCTCGTGTGACCATTTCCGGATGTACGAGTTTAAGGTACGGAGGTGCGCTCGCGCGAGGTCACATGACTGGACGGAGTGTCCGTATGCTCATCCTGGCGAGAAGGCTCGCCGGAGGGATCCGCGCAAGTACCTGTATTCCGGCACGGCTTGTCCCGATTTCCGCAGGGGGAGTTGCGGCAAGGGTGACTTGTGCGAGTTCGCTCACGGTGTCTTCGAGTGCTGGTTGCACCCGAGTCGTTACCACACTCAGCCCTGCAAGGACGGCCAGAGTTGTCGTCGCCGTGTCTGCTTTTTCGCTCACACGCCAGAGCAACTTCGGGTCCTGCCCCAGCAGAGTCCGAGGGGTCATGGGTCTGGCGACTCCTTTGATGGATCGCCCGTTCGACATGGCTTTGACTCGTACTTGACCAAGGGGTCCTTTGTTTCTTCGCCGACTTCAATCCTGACTTCGCCGCTAGTTTCTCCACCGTCTGACTCGCCGCCGACGTCACCGAGTAGCGTTCCGGTCGGTGGCAGATCCGTGATCTCGGTTAGCGAAATCACTTCTTCAATGCGAAACATTCAGATTGGGAAGTTGAAAATGAGCCCTCCGCCTTGGGGAGTTCAAATAAGACCTGGGTTTTGCTCACCGCGTGGGTCGACTCTCCGACCCGGTCCGCCTTCTACTCCAACTCGTTCCTCAACTCGTTCGGGACTCCGTCTCCTCGACAATTATAAATTCGAGGAGGAGCCTGCAATGGAGAGAGTGGAGTCTGGGAGGGACATACGCGCCCAGATTTATGCGAAACTAAGTAAGGAAAACTCGCTCAGAGGAGTCAACTTGGCCATGTCCGCCCCTGATGTAGGGTGGGTTTCGGAGCTGCTCAAGTGAAATGATTCCAGAGATAATTGGGCTGCCATTACCATTGTTTCTTGTATTGGGTTTGATTTTATTTTTTTGCGCTATTAGTTTTTTACATCGGTTGCCGTCAATTGTTCCGAGTTTGTAAATATCATGTTGATGCTGGACACTGTAAATGGTTGATGGGGGGAGCAAGAGATCCAAATCTCTATTTTGTGCTTCTCTCTGTTCTTTGGAAATTTGAAGGGGAAAAATAACTTTTTGTATCGAAGATGGAAATCTTCGTTCTTCCAAAGAATGGGCGGCGGTTTGTTTGAAAAATGTCAATGATTTGTATATGATTTTCTGGATTTCTTGTTGGATTATCTCCGAATATTAAACTTTGTTACCTCTTTTCAGTCTTTTGCCAACTAATATAATCTTTACTTGTAATCTCATCTTCATCTTCTCATTTTCTTGTCTCTGACCTTTGAACAGCTGACTTGTTGTAAAGCATATACCATTTTGACCAGGCAAAAAAGAAACTGATGATAATCTTGTTAGGATGCCGGGAAATCGGCGTTGCAATGATCTCCTTCCATGGATGGGCATCCATATGCCACTAAACTCTCTATTTATTGTTGTTTTATTTCTGGATATCTTTGTTGCTGTTCATATTTCAGAAAGTGGGGTTCTGTAGGAAGAGCCTGGGTCCGGGAATGATTGGATTTTCTCAGAATTCTCTTCCATTTAAAAAAATTTCTTAAAAAAACATATCTCTTCAGTACTGACAAGACACCATAATCTGTCTCATTAATTTATCCGGTCCAAAGCGATAGATAAAGTTAAAAAATGACACAATCGAGGTGTGGATTTGCAATATTTTATGAAAAAACATTTAATAATTAATATATATGTGGTTCTCTATCTGAAGAAGGGAGATTAGATTTGTGACGTGGATGTACAGTGACGGCTGCCGGCCTTATCTCCTCGAACAAAATTTTAAGCTCATCTGCACAGTGTCAATGTACTTTAAATATTAATAGCATTTAAAGAAAGTAATCGGTGTGATGGTGAAAGGGTGGAAGCGAAGGGACAAGATATGGTCAAGTAGGCAACTTTGCTTGTTGGACCTCCTTAAAGAAATGTTTTGAAGAGATTAATTTCAAAGTCTTTCACTTTCATATCAAAGAAAACCTTGTAATTAATTAATTAATTTATGAAACATCATGGAGACCGGCAAAGTGGGCGGACAGTGGTGGCTTAAAAGTTAAAAAAGTTAGCTTTGGGGTTGAGGAAAGAATCCTGTACTGGCGGCTCTATAAAGTTGTTTGTGTTGGTGTTACATCGCCATGGATTGTTCCATCACTAAAGTCCTTACCCATCATTGATTTACATGAAATATCAAGATTCGGGAGAAGTAGAGATTGGGATTCTCCGTAATTACTCCATTATAAATAACACAATGCAAAGAAAAATTAAAGAGAAAAAATAGTATACGAGATTAAAGAATTAGTCTACATCCATTTTCCGCATTGAGGGCAGATAGATGACATTTACGGACTTGGTTCACCTGTGGATGGAAATCGTTGTCACGACTATAACAAGAAGTGTGTCGCTAGTGGTATTGGGGTTGGGGTGAGTAAGATAGAACATATATGGAGACTCTGAATCTACTAGTACGACGCATGTAGTCATAAAATGCGTTATACCGTAATAAGAGTATTGGTCACGCGTGCGCTAAGTTGTGGGCGAGTATCACGTGCCGAACTTTTTGTGATTGTTTCATCTTATAACGGTAGATCATCGCCTGGATATTGGTATGCTAGAACGTGTGTAGATGTTTGGTCGTCGGAAAGTAGTAAACTAAGTCTAAATGAGCCAATTGAGAGGAAAAAACTAGAAAATTTACAAAAAACATTTATAAACATGACAATGCCGAAAATAAGGTGGGGCAAGAGAGAGGAGAGGGAGATGAGAGAGTGAGATGGAAATGATGAGGGGTTGTTTGTAGGGGTGGGCGGTGGGGCTTCGCCACCCTGCTCACCCTGTCCAGCCCTTGCTTGGCTGGAGCATGAGCTCCTGTTAGTAGATGGGGGCATGCTAGTAGATGTTCGCACTCATCTGCTGGGCATCGGGGGACACAGCCAAGGCTAGCCCCCAGCCCATTTGCCCCATCCGCCCATCTCAATTATATACATACACATACATATATATATATTTATATATTTAAATGATGTTGTTTTATTTCAAGTTAAGGTTTTATTTAAAAAAAATAAAAATAAACCAACTCTCCAAAATATTGCTCTCTCTCTCTCTCTGTGATAGACTTAGATTTTGAATTTTTTTTATAAAATTTTTTGGTTAGTTGCTGGTGGTAGTTTGAGCGATGGGGGATTTTGGACGGGCTGGGACTAGGAGGACGGTCGTGGGGCCAATCTAGCCCCCGGTGTGTGGAGGGCTAGATCACTGAATGAGTTCAAGTCATTGTAAACAACAATGTTAGCTTTGACTTCACCTCACTAAGGTAGTAAGTTTGAAGTCTCCATGGATTAGATGGAAAATTATGAATTTGATCTTCTGGGCAATAATGTTAATGTAGACTTCACCTCACATTGCAGGTTTGTTTAAACTTTTCTTTCCAGGTAATTCAACATGAGATATGATGCTACCACAATTAATGTTGGTGTGCATGTCTATATGCATGCATGTATGGATGCATATATATATATATATATATACGCGCATATATATATGTATGAGAAATTGCCTCCGTTTACTTTTTTATTATTATTTTTAAACAGCTAATATTATCTAGAATAAACCATTATGTGATGTTAACTTCTCCTCTAAAACATTATATGTATCATATAATATCGTCAAACTAGAATTATTTTTGAGAGAAATTCTATTTTCAAGCCGGTGTGTAGAACATACTTAGTAAAGGAAAAATCTAGTTGCAAGCACAATTATACACTAATCTGCATACTAATTTAATGTGATTAGTTAAAAAGTAGATTTTATTGAAAACAATGTTGATTTAAATTTTAAGTATGAAGGAATCAGTATTAATATGCAGATTAGTATGCAACTTTACTTGTATGTAGCAAAACTCCTTAGTAAAATGTTTACGTAACATAATTTGATTCGAAAAATAAATTTTAAAATTTGAATTTTTTAAATAGAATCTTACCATTTAAATGATGTAAATGATATAATAATATCAACACAGACTTGATAATATAATAACTATTTTCTTTAAACTAGTTCTCGCTATAGATTTTTATCATTCATAGTACAAATTAGAGCTTATCCCAACATTATCAAAAATGGATTGGTGTGGTTTGTCTACACATGCACGTGTTATTAGACAGCATTGTGGAAATCTTCAATGTCTTTGCGAGGGAACAAACGGGCTTTGTAAGGGATCGAAATCCTTTTCAGGGGACCAAACATTAATTGGTGCCGTTAATGAGTGTTGATTTTTCTTTTGGATGCCATCTTCGGCTCCACTTATCCTTTGTGTTATCTATTTGTTGAGATGGCCAATGCTTCTATGCGACGACATGAAGATTGTATTTGGATAAAGATTTCGGTTGTTGGATCAGCATGTTTTCATGTACATGTGTCTCACTCTTTCCCCTCTTTTTTTTTTTTTTTTTTTCCTTGATCTTGTCCTGTCAAGGCTGGTTTAGCAAAATCAAAGTCGCCATCAATGGGAGGAAGCCAGACCTTGTAGGGGACCTAAATTCCTTTCAACTTGGATAAAACATCATTGTTGTTATCCTCTCTTATGGTCAATCATACCCTGCATTATTGAAACAAGTGGCTCACATCTCGATCAACAAATATATGGAGAATAATGTTTGAAGTTCTAAAATTAAAGATCAATTATGAAAACGTAACTTATAAAGTAGAGGCGAGAAAATGATATTCGATTATCCAGATATTCGATTGTCTGTATTGTAATTGGATATTTGAATTTAAAATTTCTAAAATAAAATAAAAAATTAAAGGCGAAAATTCCAAACACAAAATGATGTTGTTGAAGATCAAAATGAGATCATTTTATTTATAAAATAATTATTCTTAAATATAAAGTTCGATTGGGGTTAAGGTATTAATTCAGGAATAATAGTCCTTAATCCAGAACCTACATCTGAATGGCTAGGGACGTACGAAATCTAAATACCTGCTCGAATGGCTAGAACAGATCAAAAAATAAAAATAAAAAACCTACTCAGAAAACAGGTCAAATCATCTCCATTTTACTTGAAATGTGGAGGATCCTTATCCGATGTTGCGTTGTCTGATAAGGGCATATTGAAAATTTTCTTAATTTTTATCCTTGTCGATTTGTCTTTTTTGTGCTTCGCGTAAATCTTAACCTACACACCAGCTTGCTAGCTTTCTCGTGAACTTTCTTACTAGATATTCACAAAGTTAACAGTTCCTTCCTTAAATAATAATAGAGTAATATTGTATATAATAGTAATCAACAAAAGTGCTAATTTTAAAAAAATAAAATTTATTATTAAAAATTAATTTTTTTTTCAAATAAATTCCGTATGAGTAGTGTTAGGTTGTCATCCAACAATGACTACTAGACGTGCCGCTTAATAGAAAATAAAGTTTTTATTTTTTTGTTTATTTTTTTTTTACATTTTTTAAATATATTTAAATATTTTTAAGAAATAAAAATATATTAATACATTAAAAATCACTTCTTTAATCATTAAATAAAAGTAAAAAATAAAAATACATAAGCGGTCATTTGGAGCGATACAAATGGGGCTGTACATTATCATTTCTGATTCCATATTTATTTATTTTTTTAAAGTAATTATTTAATATTTATATATTTACTATTGTAATTATTATTTTTTATAATAATAATAATAATAATGTTGATGATTTGAGTTTGGAATTGGTTGACTGATCAGCCGCATGCGTAAAGGCAATATTGGACATCGGCTCGCATGTTTGGATAAGGTTGATGTAATGCAATATCGCTATCAACGACTCCATCATAAATTGAAATTTGTCGTTTCAAAATTTGTTAGGTTTTTGGATAAGTGTTTGCCAAGTTGAAAGACTTTAGAGTTTGGATATCATATCCTTTACCATTTGGTCGTTTTGTTTGGTAGGGCTGGTAAGATTTTGCTGTAGGATTTGACTTAATTCTATCCCACCCTCCTATTTTTGTTCCTCTTCTACTGCTGTAGATATTTGTCATTAAAATATATATATATATATACGTGTAATTATTTTCAGATTTCTTTGTATAACCTTATCTTGACGGTTAGTTAATTAACAGAAATTAGAGATTGAAATAAAAAAAAGGATGTAATATAGAGAGAATACTTTGAGACAGGGTTTATTCATAAAAGTTGAAAACTAGTTCTGAAACCTACAAAACGAGCTTCAATAACTAAGAAAATTTAAGATTTTGAGAGTTTTGCATGAAAAATGCAAAGTTTCAATTATTACATGAAAATAAAATAAGTAATAAAATAATTATCTTGACATAAGATAATCATTTCTAAAAGGGATAACGAAACGTTACCATTAAAAGAATAAAATAACTTAAGGTGATGATTCAAAGTTGAAAACAACTATTTAATGATCAAAATATGGACTACCAAACCCGCAAAGTGCATACCAAAAATGGTTTTTCGAATTTAGATCATATTGCCGATTCTGATAAGCCCAAAATTATAGCCAAAATACAAACACATACACAATATTGTTACAATCCGAACAATCTTCACATTTTCTTGTTATATTTGCTCTGATATACTGTCTTGAAGTAGTCCAACATTATCAACGTAGAATTCGTCAACTCAACATCGTTAGACCTAGATCTCCCGCATCAGCACAAGTTTTGAATATCTTTTTAAATGTCATGAAAACTCTTAGGAAAATGTTATTCATAAATTTTTTTAATTATTATTTTTAAATAATTTCTTGACGTTTATTCAATAAGTAAAAGATATTGAATAGAATAGATGGTACTTTCTTTTTTAGGTAAATTTGATATTACTTTGTTGGGGGGCACACTTCCTGTTTGGAAAATGGTCCACAAGTCTATAGGCACATGAACAAGGTGGTCCATGAAATAGATATAGCATTAATGGCATTTAGTGTTGATTAAGGAAATCAAAATCTTGAATGCGTTTTGTCTCTTCAATTTAGAACCATTCAGTGAACTAGACAGAGATGAAAGACCATTCATTCCCCCCTCCTTCCCCCTCGCATTGCATTGGATTCCATAATACACGCACTTGAGTATCCTCAACAACAACAGCCACGACAACATATGGGCTCGGCTCAAGACTGATGACTCCACATTATTTCAATCACCAACAAGCACCCGTGGTACGGACAAAAAAAGGTCGGCCCCCCCTCCCTTTTTATTACAGAGCGGTGGTACATCAGATGTAATTTTTTTATATTCTTAAATATTTGTTTAAAAATTAAAAAATTCACAACATCAATAAAAAAATTTACTTAATCACTAAGTATATATTTATAAAAAAAAAGGGATTCGGTACATTTTTTGGCTTCTGAATTCGGGAGCTTTAGCATTTCTGTTTATTTTATTTTGTTTTTGTTTGTGTTCTTGCTCTCTTGTTAGTATAAAAATCTCCATATTATATCGCTTAATAAAATACATCATGTTTATCTTATAATCTGGCAGATCATATTTAGAACATGTTTGGATACTTAGAATGTTTTAGAATATTGTTAAGAGAAATGATAGTTGCAGTGTTAAGTACGAAAGCTTCGTACAATCACTTTTAAAAAAGTGAATATATACGAGATCTACATGGAAAGAAATTAATTTTTTAATAATAGACTCTACTCTTTTTCAAAGCGACTGGACTGCGCTTGCACATTTCATGACTGTATATAATATTACTTTATTGTGAATAGTAGTGAAATGATTTGAGTAAAAGTATTTTATTAGATTATGGAAAATGAGAAAGAAACAGTTAAGTAAAAATATTATATAGTTAAAAAATTAATAGAATTTTTATTTTTAAGTTTGTAAAAGTTGTATTGTGTTTGAGTAATGATTAGATGAAAATGTTAAAAATTTAAAATTTAAAAGTGTTTAGTGTTTGAGTAATGTTTAATTTCTCTTAAATAAACTGAAAGTCATGGTGTTTTCACAACTTAACAAATTCAAAATTTACAAATATCTAAACTCGAATATTTTTTTTTTAACTAAAAACAGTATGGAATTTAAGTAAATGGATATAATAACAAAAATAATATTATATATTTTCATATAAAATGAAAATTTTGGTTTTTCTTTCTTTATGTTTTATTTTGCAATTTCTTTAAACTTTATGAGTTTTTAAGACGAATCAACACATGTGAGGTAGTCATGATGAATCTTACGGCTGTATAAGGATGTTTGTTTGTACCATCATGTTCTAAAGATATTTTCGTTTTGTTTTAGTTTGGGAAAATTGTGAGGTCGCTGAAAATATGGCTGAGAATTTAAATTTTATGAGAGATTTTCTCAAAAACTTCGTTAGGAGAACAATCTGGGACTGGATCTGAACAGTTAAGCCCAAGCCCAATAAACAGTTTAGGCTAGAAGAAAGATTGGCTGATTGGGTAAGGTTGTAGAAGTAGATCCAAGGCCTGGAGCCCAACAGCTACCCAATCCAACCACCACTCCATCCCTCCCACACCAAAATTAAATTCTCTCTTTTGTAATCAATTTGTTCTTTTGGAGGTAAGAGCATTACTAGTGGGCTCAACAAATTTTAATTAAAAAATTCACTTTTACAAATTTTAGCTAGCCACTTTTTACAACACTAAATAATAGGTTCAAAAAATCTTTTACCATTCTATTAAAATATTGATTTTGAACTTTTTATATATTTTAATCAAAGCTTGAGAATTCAAAAAAAAAAATGCAGTAACTAACGATGGGTTGAGTTCAATCCAGAAATCGCATCAATCTGAAAAAATTCCGGTTGAGAATTCATAAAAAATTAAATCAAACAGAGCAATTCAATCCAAAAATCGCATCAAAAATAAAAATAAAAAAACTAGAAGAATCAAAGTGTTCGAAAAATCCAGCAACCTATATTCCCAGAAAAAAAAACAGAGTTCCCTGCGTTCGGAGGCTCACCGGTGCTCCTTAAACCCACTCGGAGTGGCGTCGCCATTCGGTGCTGCAGCTGGGAGATGATAGAGAGACTTCCATCCGGTGCGATGGGTTGAGCTCGTTCGGTGCTGCACTATAATAAAGATCGATGTTCAGTACCCTCTATTCTCGTAAGTAGATATATATGAATTAAGTACTACACAATTAGGAGAGTATTGAACAATATTGATCATGTTATTAACTTATGTGATAATTAAGAAGAAATTTAATTTTAAGCTAAAATATTTAGAAAAAAAAAAAAAAAAAAAGAAGTAAAAAAGAACCCAGATTAAGATTATCCTTCCACCGTCGGTGCATGCATGGTTCAACCATTTCCGGTGACTATATAGCCGCTTTCTTATTTTGTAATGGAAGCCAGCCAGCGCATGCATGCATGCCGCCCATGCCGCCATGGTTCATGTCTCTGATCTGCCTGTATGAATGCTAAAATTCCTTGAGCTTTAGGAGCCCACCTTGAAAACTTTTACCTTTTATACTTCATTTATTAATAAGGTATATATATATACGTTCATGGTTCTTGAATATATATTAATTAATTAAGGAGCTTGAGTAACTGGGTTAGAAAAAAGAGGCAGAATCAGGGCAAGGGGTCAAGGTTTCTTTATCACTAGCACACTAAACTGGACTATAGTACTCATGAGAGCCGGCGGTGCTTGGCAGGCCATGCCAGCTTGATCACAAGGTCCATGTTTTTGACCACCCAAATCATGCCGATAGCTAGTCTATTCCAGATAAAAAGTCCGATTTGCTTTCTGCAATATTTTCACAAAGCTGCCATCATGATTCAGCTTATGATAGTTAATAAATGTGTATAAATTTGACATGTGATAATATGTATGCATGCATGTCATGCTTGTGTGTTGTTACAATTGGCTGCTGGGTCCGGCCTTAATTAATCTCAAGAAACAAGAAATACCCAAGATGGTAATGTATATGGAAACAGAAGAAAAACGAAGAAAAGCAGAAAAGGGAGGTCATACAAAGTCAAGCTAGCTAGCTAGCTGGCTACTTTTTAAGGCAGCTAGCTCGCTCCACCAATGCCATAACTTGGAAACTCTTCACCACAGGAGGAGAAGTGTTATTTTATGTCTATATTGTTTGGATCATAGTTGTTTGCGTATATGAGTTTTCCTTCTTGATCTGAGTCTCTATCGATCTGTCAGTACTCTTTAATTAGGTTTTTTGGGTAGCCATGGGAAGAGCTCCATGCTGTGACAAAGCTAACGTGAAGAGAGGATCTTGGTCTCCAGACGAAGATGCGACTCTCAAGGCCTATATCGAAACTCATGGCACTGGTGGAAGCTGGATGGCTTTGCCTGTAAAAGCTGGTCTCTCTCTCTCTCTCTCTCTGTGATCATTTTCATGGTACTCATTTCAATATAAAAATGAGGGGGGTGTTCTTCATTTCTCTCTTTCAACTCAAAAAAGAGGGGATCAATATCATGAAATAAGTGACTTTCTTCGATTCTAGGCCAATAGGTTTGACAATATTTTACCTTAATTTCAACTCGTTATAGCAGCAGCATGATAAAAATAAGGTTGTAATTAATTTGTATTTATCATAATTTTAAATACCAATTCATCAATGAATAGGATTCTACGTTCTTCATTTCCATAGAAAACGCCTTCTTTCTTTTTTAAGACAAATTTTCCCATACCATTTCCTCAACTTTCATAATCATTTCCCCCATCTTCCATATACTACTCTTTGGCTGATTCTCACTGTAAAAAACTCTCAATTTTCTGGCCCTTAATATCTCATGCCATTTCAATTCTCTCAAGCTAGCACCAAATCTCATTCACCAGTTACTTACTATATACATGATCGCAATTGATCTCAGGCCTGAGGCGATGTGGCAAAAGTTGCCGTTTACGATGGCTGAATTATCTCAGACCAGATATTAAGCATGGAGATTTTACTGAAGAAGAAGACAACATTATTTGTACCCTCCACAGCCAAATTGGGAGCAGGTAATTAAAATATAATCTTTCTTTCTCCACTTTCTTATAAAGAATCATTTTTATTCACATTAATTACTGCTTTATTAATCAGTACTGTGATCATATTGTTGGCTAGATGGTCTGTGATTGCCTCTCAGTTACCTGGAAGAACAGACAATGATGTGAAGAACTATTGGAACACCAAATTGAAGAAGAAGTTAGGAAATATTCTGTGTGTCGACACAACAAAAAGTGACAAAGTTGATGTTGGCTCAAAACCCAAATCCCTGCCCTGCATCTCGGGAGCTGAAATCCATAGTTTTGTTACTGTTTCAGCTTCCCAAAATCAAAACCCCAGTTCTTTTGGATTATCTGCTAATTTTCACTGCCTGAGTTCAGATCCAATTAATCAGACATATTGTCCAGAGCTCAATATGGATGTTTCGGAATTCATGAGTACTAGTACTGCAAGTAATTCAAGGAACGGTTCTACTCGAAATGGTACTATTGTTTCAATATTGTCTGATCAAGAAAGCTCAAGCATCTCAAATTCGTCTGCTACTTTTAATGATCTGGACAGGTGTGTCTCATTGGCTGGAAATTGTGAGGTGGTCTATGGTTCTGGGGTAATGGATTTTACTGGCTTCGGATCTCCTTATAATATTAATGTTCCTGACAATTATAGACTATGTTTTCAAGACAAAGCTGGTGAAGTTTCCCCCACGCCTTGCTACCAAAATATGGGTGATTTTGCATTTGCTGATCTTAGGCCTCAAGGTCATGTACTTGATCCAAGTGTTAGAGATCAATATTGAAAGAGAAAATTACGTAAATTCTATATATATATATATATATATATATATATATATATATATATATGTCCAGTAAATTATGTAAGAATTAACAAGTTATAAACTCTGATCGATCTATTTGTATACTCTATTTATACATGTTTGTATTTGTTTACATGTAGAGTTATGCAACTTACAATTCGAAAACATAATCATCACTTGTTGCATGCATGTGAATTAACCTCTATATTATATATAAATATAGAAAGATTTAAAAAAATTAATTTTCATTTTGCTAGCTGATGTGAAAGGTTTGAGGACAGCTGTTTGGTCTATAAATAGATTTTGTAAAAAGAAGTTTTAAAAATTAGGGTGACTGTTCCGTCAGTTCAGTCTAATTTTAAGATGAGTCTAATATCTAAATATCTAACTATTAAATTACTTAACTCATCTCAACTTAAAATCTTTTTACACGTGGAACACACAACCTTTTTCAATTGAATACATCTACATATGTGATCTACAACCTTTTTCAACTTCCCATAAATACATCTAAACTCATCTTAGGTAGATCTCACAAAACTTACTCTATCATTTCAACTCATTATTATTTATAAAGAATTTAAGTCATCTCATCTCAGCTGTAACATCCAAACGAGGTTTTAATGTGATTCGTTGAATTTTTTAATTTTATAATCTAATGTTCCATATCAAAATATATGAATTTATAAGTTTTATGAAATTTTTGTATTGACCAAACATTTATTTCTCATATGCGTGTAACTTGGCGACGGCCCGGAGAGGTGAGTGGTCGGTTAAAGGATATTGTCATGGTGGGGTCTATGGAGATTTGGTTTATATTTAGTTTGTCTCACGGAGAAGATGCACATGAACGTACGTCAGTAGATTCCATCTGCATGTCTTCCTGTCTGATCTTGCTTGCTGTTCAGTCGTGACTCATGATCACCACGAAAGTTGCATGGAGTTGTGGCAAATGTGACCCTCATGCATGTCTTAACCATAAAAGATTCCCCTCACCGATCTCCGATCATGTCCTCCACAATGACATTCTTTGAATTCATAATACAATTAGCAAAATCATCATTCTCAGATATTCTGTCGATATTCAAGCATAATGCATGTCATTTTGCAATACAGACCGGCCAAACATTCCATGCATGCATCATCGTGAAGTTTTTTCGGCAACTTCAATGTTGATCAAAAGCTATCATGCATGTAAGAATGATGGATTATAGACGTCTATGTTTACATAATTGAATCCCTTTTTATCCTTTATTTCAACTCGATCTTTACAATTGTAAATGTAGAGGATATGCTAGCTTTCTATACTGCCATATAGCAGCTTCTCTTCTATATTAATATTTGTAATAGAATTAGTTATAGCTTCTCTTGTAAATCAAATATTATTATAGAAAAATCTATTTATAAGCCTGATTTTTTACACACTCAACACGTACACTATTGGTGTGGAAGCTTTTTACGTCAATTATGCTAAAAAATGATTGGTATTTTAGTTTTTTTTTTTTTTTTTTTAAATTATAATGGGTTCCACTATAAGCAATGTGTTAACACAGTACTACTGACTTATGTGTAACAAACTCATTATTATATAATGTCATGAGTGACTTGTACACCTACTTCTAAATAAAATAACTGAAAAATGACATGATTACTTTCGTGGTTTTATGGTACATAACTGCAAGATCTCTCTCATGTGATCCGGAGCACTAAAGAACAAGTCCTTGTCCTATGAAACTCGTGAGACATATTGATCTTCATGTGATGCGACATCAACTTCATATTTTGTTAGCATGTGATCGATGCTTGCAGCAAAAAAGTCTTAGCTTGGAAAGCAGGATTCGTTTCCAAAACATTTTCATCAATGAAATTGATGTTTACTGTAGCTCGAGGTTGACTAGTCAAGCAAAAATGAGAATCCCTTCTCCACCATCCAAACTCTTATATGGAACGTAATAATTGTGAGAAATCATGTGGCAAGATGCAGTTTTACCCACAAAATCATAATTTGCTTCTTTGGTGTAACACACCCCAAGGGACCAAGTGTTTGGCAAAATTACATAAAGAAAATACTACAAGAAAAATAAATTTTTGTGATTAATTTATTATAACGAAAAGATTATTTATAACAAAATTTTTTTTCATTGTAATAAATTAGTCATAAAAATTTATTTTTCTGGTAATAAAAGCTCAGTTCTGATCACCTCCTGAAAAAAGAACAAGAAGATATTGAGGACAAATAATCAACAGAACTAAGCCCAAATTTCTAAACCTTTATTACCCCATGCCGAAGTCCACAATGACTTTGATTCACTACTGTAGATGTACTGAATTGTGACGTTTGGCAATTGACATGATCTTAAAGTATTAAACTTGAATAATAATACTAACATTTACCCACAAAATCATAATTAATTTGCTTCTTTGGTTACTTGAATAGTAAAATAGGTTTATAACCACAAGCTCATCTAACCCGTGCGATGCACATGAACAAAATTATTAATTTTTTAATTTTGTTTATAATTAACTAATGGTAGAGCTGTTTGATATTCTTCATCCAAACAACTCTTTGATATTTTTTGATAATTAATTAGGTGATATTCTTTCATTCATTTTAATATATTCTATATAGAGGAAAGAAGAAGATCATCAATCGTTCTAAATCTTTCAAGTTATTTTAAATTTAAATTGTAGGATTAATAGATCATGACTTGGCTTAAAAGGAATAGAGTTTTTACTTCAAAAATTGTGTTAGATATATATATGATCTTAACGATGTGATCAAATCATGTCAACTTTAATTTGATAATCTTTTAGAACAAATGACAGAAATCAAAGCTCAAGTAAAGGTTAAGAACAACCTAAGAAGATTGAGAAAAGCATGATCTAGAGAATGGCTTATATCATATTGTTCATGTCATTGTTTCTGCTGATCGATCTACTTCGTTTCTTCATAATTTCGTACCTATATATATGGTCCAAGATGTCAAGAAAATGAAGGGTTTTTCTGCTCTACTTTGACCTTATATATGTTGTGACTTGAAGGACATGACATCTTTGCATTGGATTTAGAACACTAATCTTAGATGCCAAAACAAGGGATATATATTATTGCTCATCGTGTTTTACAATATTATTGTGTTGCATGACAAACGATCTCTGTTAACTTGCCCAGTTACCAGTAAAACTTATTCTAGTTTGTCTCAGTTTTGTCTATTACAGCTTATGTCAGAAAGTCTTTTACAGTGTATTAATGTGCTTCATAGCACACCAGATCAGACTGCGCTCTTGCACACCAGCACGCTGCACTCATGCTCTGCCAGCTCACCTCAACCTCAACAGAATGCAGCCAGCTCACCTCAACCTCAACAGAACGCAAGGCCAAAACCGTGGGAGACTACAACAGAATATGAAAGAAAATAATTATGGAAACATCTAGAATTCTCTGTAAAAATCCATTGGATTATTCTCTGCTCTATAAATAGTATATAGCACTATGTGCTAGACATGTAGGAAAAATACTTTGTATTATAGATTTAGAATGACATACGCCCATAGAGGCATTTCTTCAAATGACTTGTATCTATAGCACTGTGTCATTCTTCAACATAATATTGAGAGCTACATAGGACCCCTGTCCAAAATTTTTTTTTGGTCATCCATGGCTCCTTCCCCACCTCCGAATCCAAATCTCTCCCTCACCAATGCCATTGCTCACCTTATCACAGTCAAACTTGCTCATGATAATTTTCCTCTTTGGAGAGCTCAACTTCTCGCCTTCCTCAAAAGCCATCAGCTCTATGGTTATGTCGATGGCTCCATTTCTCTTCCTCCTTCCACCATAGATGACAAACTGAATCCTGTTCACAGCTCATGGCTTCTCCAAGATCAAATGATAATATCTGCCCTCTATTCTTCACTCACCGATACTATCCTCTCTCAAGTAGTTGATTGTTCCACCTCTCAAGAAATCTAGTCCACTCTTACCAATTTATATTCGGCTCAATCTACTGCCCACCTCATGCAAACTCAATACCAATTAGCTACTCTCAAAAAAGGTTCTGACTCTGTTTCCGTCTATTTCCACAAAGCTAAAGCACTAGCCTCGTCTCTCTCATCTGCCGGACATCCCCTTTCTTCTCATGAATTTATAGTCTATCTCTTGGCTGGCTTGGGGTCAGATTATGAATATGTGGTCTCCTCCATCACCACCAGACCCGAACCCCTTTCTGCATCTCAAGTTTATAGCTACCTATTAAATCATGAATCACGTCTTGCTCATCAGACTCAAACCACACTGTCAACTGCGTCCTTCTCTGCGAATTCCACTCATTTTCGTCCATCTTCAAATCCCTCCAATCGTGGTCGTGGTCACAGTTACCGTCAAGGTCGTGGTGGTGCTCGTAGCTCCACTTCAGGACCTTCAAGTTTCTTTTCCTCTCAAACTCAGAATAAACCCACCTGCCAAATATGTACACGAGTCGGTCACTCTGCTTTTTAGTGTTATCATCGCTTCACCCATAATTATCAACCTCCACCACCTACATCACTCTCAGCTAATTTCACCTCTGTTCCAACTTCTTTGTCTAATTCATGGTTTCCTGACTCAGCTGCTACAAATCATTTCACGGTGGATTTTTCCAACTTAAATCTGGCATCCACACCGTATAATGGACCTAATCAAGTTCATATTGGCGATAGGTCTTCTCTTCCCATACAAAACATCGACGCTGGTCTTCTTCCCACACCTACTGGAAAATTCCTTCTCCGACATTTACTTCATGTTCCTTCCATTTCTAAGAATTTGTTATCTGTTCGTCAGTTTTGCATTGATAACTCTGTTTTCTTTGAATTTAATTCCTTTGGTTTTCTTGTGAAGGATGTTCATACCCAGGAAGTACTTCTTCAGGCCTTATTAAGAATGGCTTGTATGTGCTTCCAACAAATGAAGAACTCATTTCCGAATCTACTAGTTCCACTCCACACCAAGCTTTCATTGGTGAAAGGACCACTCCTCAAATTTGGCATTCCCGTTTAGGACATCCGTCTTCGCGTATTACCTCGCTCACTATCCGTCAACATAATTTACCTACTACTTCTACATCTCATTCTACTCCTTGTAATGCTTGTTTTCAAGCAAAATCTCACACTCTTCCTCATCCTCCCTCGCCTTCTAGATCACAGTCTGCTTTTCAACTTTTATTTTTAGATGTTTGGGGACCTGCGCCTGTACTATCCTCTAGTGGTTTCAAATTTTATTTTTCTATTGTTGATGACTTTACTAAATACATTTGGTGTTTTCCCTTATAAGCTAAATCTGAAGTTTCTACTATTTTTTTAGCCTTTATTAAATTTGTACAAAATACATTTTCCAAAAATATCATTGCCGTTCAAACTGATTGGGGTGGAGAATTCCGTCCATTCTCTTCTCTCCTTCTTAACTTAGGCATTTCACATCGCATTACATGCCCCTATTCTCATGCTCAAAATGGTAGCGTAGAAAGACGTCATCGTCATATAGTGGAAATCGAGCTCTCTCTCCTAACCCAGTCCTCGGGCCCATCCAAATTTTGGGCTGAGGCCTTTCAAACTGCCATTTTTTTAATCAATAGAATGCCTACTCCTAATTTAAAAAATATCTCCCATTTTCAAGCTTTATTCAATCAATAGCCTGATTATAATTTTTTGAGAATCTTTGGCTGCACATGTTGGCCTAATCTTTGTCCGTTTAATCGTTATAAAATGGACATGCATTCTCATCTTTGTATTTTTATTGGATATAGCTTGAATCACAAAAGGATATAATTGCCTACACCTTCCTACTGGTCGCATCTATGTTTCAAGTGATGTACGATTTGATGAAACACATTTTCCTTTTTCTAATTCTCCCTTACACGCACCCACTTCAGACTCTCCTCAAAATATTCTCCATTTTTCATCACCACACTCAGACATTCGGTTTATTTCTCCCGAACCCAATAACAATCCTACTTCCCTTAATTCTTCAAACTCTACTTCTACATCTTTCTCAACCCAAAATTTTCCTTTATCTTTAGACCAAATCTCTACTCCCTCTAATGAGCTAACCCATAATTTCTCTTTAGCCCAAGACAATCAACTGACCGATACCCTACCCGAAACCAACCCATCTAATACTTCTTCTTCATCAACCTCACTTGCGCTGAATACCACAAATCCCACCGTAACCTCTTCCTCTCCTCAACATCCGATGCTCACGAGATCCAAAACCCATCATATTTCCACTTCCGTCCAGGACTCTCAGCCCTCCACTACTCTACCCGAAATTAACTCAACTGATCCCTCATCTCCATCAACATCCCTTGCACCAAAAACCACAAAACCCAGCATGCACACTTCTCTTCCTGCACATCCGATGCTCACGAGATCCTTAAAATTTTCGTCCTCTAAATCGCACGGATGGCACTATTCTTTGGCCTCCTCCAAAACACTCTGCCTATCTCTCAGAATCCATCTCCATTCCGGAAGAACTAGCGTCCTATACTATTGCATCCCAATATCTGGCCTCGCGTGAAGCCATGGCCACTGAGTTCGAAGCTCTTCTGCGGAATCACACCTGGGATTTAGTCCCTTCCTCTCCTCATCTCAACATACTTGGTTCCAAGTGGATTCTCAAAACCAAACGTCCTGCAGATGGCACCTTAGAACGTCGAAAAGCTTGACTGGTTGTTAAGGGATTCCATCAACAAGTTGGGTTTGATTATTCTGAGACTTTTAGTCTATTAGTTAAACCAGTTACAATTCGTTTAATTCTTTCACTTGCAGTGACTCGGAAATGGCCTCTTCATCAATTGGATGTACATATCGCTTTCTTGCATGGGGATCTAGAAGAAGATATCTACATGAATCAGCCGACTGGGTTTGTGAATCCTAACTATCCTCATTTTGTTTGTAAACTCTGAAAATCTATATATGGTTTGAAATAAGCCCCTAGGGCTTGGTTTGCTAAGTTGAGTTCTCGGTTACTAGATTTAGGCTTTCATGCTTCTATTTCAGACTCTTCACTTTTTATTCTCTCTACTGCCTATGCATCTCTTTATGCCCTAGTCTACGTTGATGATATTATTGTTACAGCCTCTCATACGTCTCTGATAAATGAATTTATTCTTGCCTTGCGCTACTCATTTCCTGTTAAAGATCTTGGCATGTTACATTATTTTCTTGGTATTCAGGTTTGTAGAAATAATTCTGGTCTATTTCTTTCTCAGCAATGATATATATCTGACCTCTTACATTGCACTAATATGCATCACTCCAAACCTGTGTCAACCCCTATGGCTTCTTCCACCAAACTTACTGCAATTGATGGCACCTCCTTTAAGGATCCACAACTGTATCGTAGTGTTGTTGGAAGTCTTCAATATCTTTCTTTTACACGACCAAACATTTCATTTGCTGTTAACAAAGTCTGTCAATTTATGCACTGTCCTTGCCTTACTCACTGGCAAGCTGTGAAACGCATTCTTCGCTACCTCCGTCTCACCTCTTCCTTTGGTCTATACCTCTCTCCTACCTCTTCCTTTCAAATAACTGCCTTCTCGGATGAGGATTGGGCTGGTTGCCCAGATGATCGAAAATCTACTGGGGGTTTTTGCATTTATCTTGTTCTCACTTCATTTCCTGGGGTTCAAAGAAACAACCCACTGTTGCAAGGTCCTCAATGAGGCTGAATATAAGTCCGTGGCAAATACCACTTGTGAAATTCTTTGGTTACAATCCCTGTTAACAGAATTAGGAATTGTTATTTCTGATATTCCTACCTTATTTTGTGATAATATTGGTGCTACTTACTTATCTGTTAATCCGGTTATGCACTCATGCATTAAACATGTTGACTTGGACTATCATTTTATTCATGATCGTATTGCTGCCAAATCACTTGCTGTCAAGTTCCTTCACAGTAAAGATCAAATTGCTGATATCCTCACCAAGCCACTTTCATTCGCTCGATTTTCTCTTCTACGATCAAGTCTCACCATCAAGATGGTACCGCTTGAATCACGGGGGGATGATAGCACACCAGATCAGACTGCACTCTTGCACACCAGCCCGCTGCACTCATGCTCTGTCAACTCACCTCAACCTCAACAGAATGCAAGGCCAAAACCGTGTAAGACTACATCAGAATATGAAAGAAAATAATTATGGAAATATCTAGAATTCTCTGTAAAAACCCATTGGATTATTCTCTGCTCTATAAATAGTATACAGCACTATGTGCTAGACATGTAGGAAAAATTCTTTGTATTACAGACTTGGAATGACATACGCCCATAGAGGCATTTCTTCAAATGGCTTGTCTCTATAGCAATGTGTCATTCTTCAACAATGCTGCATGTAAGAAATGCTAGTCCCAAGTACAAAAGCTATCGATGGTAATTATCGATTCTTTGTTTTTTCTTTTGAACTTAGTGATTAAGGAAGTGCTTTTAAATGATGTTCTAAATTTTTTTAAAATATATTTAAATATATTAAATAAATGTATGAAAAAAAGCAAAAAAGAAAAAGAAAAAAAGAAGAAGTTAAAGAGCCTATTCAGTGGCCATATACGTGGCTTTTGTTTATGGTTGTAGTAGGATTCTGGTCCAAACTGACAAAAGGATGAAGAATAACATTCCTCTTTCGATAAACTAGTACGACATAAACCCTTGTTTAATTTTAGACTTTTGAGATTCGCCAGTGATGTTTTAGCAACTGTCAAACTAACATATGATATTTTATGAAACTTGGAAGCAGAATAAGCTTGGTTTTTGTACAAAGTATTTTGCAGCATCCATAATGTTTTCAGCCTCAAATTTCAATTATGTGGGAACTTTAAAGACAGCTTGGATTGAGAAGTACTATGAAAGAATTCATTTTGTTTTTCATTTCTTATTCAATTATGTTGGAATTTGAAATTGTATGAAGTATGAAGTTTTAATTTTTATTTATTTATTTGATGACTTTACTTTTTGTTTTTAAGTTGATAGATGGTAATTTACTGTTTTTGTATATATACACATACATAACTACACTTATATAGGAGATTATGCCAAAACAATACACCTGTATACCCTAGTACTATAATAATCTGTTCTAATTTTTAAATCAAAATAGTTATCGGAATGGAATTTAAAATTTTAGTTATTAGGTTTTATATGCAAAAAGACAATTTGGAATAATATAGGCACAAAATATAAATTATTATAGTACCGTGGAACAATATAAATTATTACTAACATTCAAGGCCATAAAGTTATAAATTGTCTCTCTTTAAATTACAAGAAGCATTTGAATACAAAAATTACTGAGAACCTAAATACATTGAACAAATATCATATTCAGGCATTATCTAGAATTGTGATATTTTAAATATTAAAAAAAAAACGTTAGAGTTCTTATTGTTCATTGAAGATATTAGATATGGTAAGATCTTTTATATATATATATATATATATAACTGCTACAGACACAAAGAAATTATATAAAATAAACCCACAAACTGATGTGGTTTAATGAAATTCGTTAGATCTGATTTCCAAAAAAGTAACTTTACAATCTGACGTACCATATCAAGCCATATCAGTTTGTAGATTTACTTGTGTGTAATCTATTTGTGGCTAAAGCATTTTCTATATATATATATATATACACAACAGGAGTGGGGGATTCGAACCCAGGTTTTTTCCTTTAAAGAATCGGGTCATATGCCATCAGACTATTAGACTCTTGACAGATATGGTAAGATCTAAATTTTATTTCTATCTTCTAATAATATGATAGAATTTATTCCTTACAAATTGCTAAATACATAATTTATTGCGAATCCATTATAATTATAAAAAAAATCAAAATATTAATACAATGATATACTTGTCACTGTTTTACTACCACTTTACTACTTGTAATGTATTTATTTTTTCTTTATTTTCTTTTAAGTATTTTTTTAATATATTTAATCATTAAGAACAAATTTAAAAAATATACAATTTTATTAATAATCACTTTCTTAATCATTAAGTAAAATTTTTTTAAAAAATTAAAAAATTAAAAAAAATAGTAAAATAGTGATAAAATAGTGGTAAGGCATCATTATTCTTAAATAATTGTGTAAAAATGGTAAAATAACGTCATTTGCCACACTTCATAACTAGCCCCACAACCCAATTAGCCAACCGGCCAGCCACAACTAGACATTGATAGAGCGTAAGAATGACGGAGAGTATACCTAGCTTAAACCCTACCAAAACCTTAAACCCCAGAATTCCATTCACATACCACACTCCCCCTTCAATCTATTCCTTCAAAACGAAATCAAAATCAAAGAAGTTTGCATCAATCTATGCCTCGGTGAGTTCGAGCCAGAGCCAGAGCCAGAGCCAGCAACGTCTGTCTTTGGATTCTTTGATTGGTAATAGCAGTCGCAAAGATGAACTTTTTGGCTCTATCAGAAGCTCCTTGCCCCACTGTCTCTCCGAAACGAACCTCCACCTCACTGTCCCTGGCCTCAAATCCAAAACTAGGGGCAAGGTAAATCCTAAATAAGGCAAAAGATCAAAACTTCATTGGTATTGGATGAGGAATTGACTTACTGCTCTGTTTCCCACCTTTTATTTTGTTTTTGTATTGTTTCTCACAGGTTAGAGATATTTACGATAGTGGGGATTATCTGGTTCTCGTCACTACTGATCGACAAAGTGCTTTCGACAGAATTCTTGCTTCCATTCCCTTCAAGGGCCAGGTCTACTTCTCTCAGTTTGCTTCTTCTTACCCAAAAGATCTTTTATTTTTTTGGATTTCATTGGATTAGTTATGGGAAAAGATAATTGTGGCTACAAAACATGTTACTAGTCCATTCTTATTTTTGATTTTCAGGTTCTTAATGAGACAAGTTTGTGGTGGTTTGACAAAACCCGACACATAACTTCAAATGCGGTCGTCTCGTTCCCGGATAAAAATGTTACAATTGTGAAGAAATGTTCAGTTTTTCCAGTCGAATTTGTCGGTGAGTTATTGTAGGCATACCGAGTTGGAGTTTCCTTTGGCTAATTACTTTTACACTCAACAACTCACAATCTTTCCTCTTCTTCCAAGTAATCTTGTGGAATGTTGTTTATGTAGAGGCAGATGAAAATTTTAGTTAAAGGTAATAAGAAGGATTCTGGATGTTTCGTCCTGGCTATCTAAATTAAGTGAGTTCAACTTATGAGGAATAATGGGTAAACTATCGTGTAGTTGGTATCTTAAAGCTATCCTTTTAGACATGGCTGGCAAATCTTTTGTACTTTTTTCTTGTTTGTATTGGAAGAGCTTCTTTTTTTTTTAAGTATAATGTTTTTCATAACTTATACTGATAAAAAAAAAAAAAATTTCCATGATTTATATTGATAGAAAAAGAAGTCATGTATGTATAATAAAGGGGATATAGAAACAATAATATCATGATGCAAAATGAACAGTTTATTGAGGGCAAACATATAAGGGTATTTTATTTTACTTCTTCAATATTTCTCATCATACATTTCTAGATGTTCTTTTCTTCTATTTAGGAAAGGATAGTTCCCCCTACAAGAATCTTGTTTACCATATACCAAATTTAATGGTTTCAATAAATCCCCTATATTAGTTCGTCTGGAGTTTTCTTGTGTAGTTTTTCATATGTGGGAATTGTGCAGTACGGCTTATCAGTGGCTTTTATAACTTTTATATTTGGATAAAACCTGAGTGAGAGGAGTTGTAGCACAATTTGGTTAAGCCATATATATGTTTCTATTACTTCTATTAGAATTTCAAAACCCATGAAGTGTGTGGTTTAGGGTGAGAGAGACACATGAAGTTGTGGTTAGCGGGTGAGAGACAAATGAAGTGTATTCCATATCATGTATTAATGTCCCTATGAATCTCCTAGACAGCGTTAAATAGTCACTTTAAACAGTCTTAATGAGCTTCTACAGGTCAATCTACTATCAAATGGTCTAACTCAATAAAGCTGTCCTTTGCAATCAATCTTCTAGCTAGTTGGTTGGCTCTTTGACATCTTTTTTATTCCAAGTTTATTTTCCTAACCTTGGGTGCATGGGAAGGATTTTGTTTTTGAAATCTTTAAATATCATGGCCTTCTTTTTATTTTGATTGCAACATAATGTTAATTTCATAGTTTTGAAGATGAGGGTTATGTAGCAATCTTTTTCCATTTGTTTGTTAGACCATCAACTCTTCAATTGACACCAAATATGTTACTAATTTGTAGTTAGAAGTTATGTGACTGGAAGTACCGACACATCATTATGGACAGTCTACAACAAAGGTGGTCGAAAGTATTGTGGCAACTTCCTCCCGGATGGTGCGATTTCAATCCTTGGTATTGCTTTCATTTTAATCTAATTTTCCCCTTACCTGATGGTCTCTTAATATGTAATAAGGTTTGGTTAAAAACCAAAAGCTTCCTGCAAACATACTCACACCAACAACTAAGGCAGCAGATCATGATGTCCCAATAACTCCGGATGAGGTTTGATCTCTTGCTTCTGTTATGACTAGATTTTTATTTGCAATCTACCATTCTTTTGGAGGGGAAGGGAAGAAGAAAAATGAGTGAAATTTCTCACTTGTAGGGTAATAAATTAATTAATGTGTGAAAGTCAAATATCAAAAGATTGAGACTTGCACCAAAAGTTAACAGTGAACTGTTTTCTGATGTCATTAGAAACCTTCACTACTTTTTTAAAATACTTCTTTTAGGTGCATTCTAGTTGTTTATAGTCAATTTTATTTTCCACCAACGAAGAAGAGGATCTCTTTATTATTGATTCTCTTAATGTCATTCAAAAGTTCAGAAAAGAACTGCTGAAGATAGATTTGTTTTACACACCTTAGTGCCAAAAAATACATTAGATCAAATGTTTAATGATCTCAATAAACCACCACAGATCTCCCTTATTTTATGTGCGTGTATAACCAACAAGCAATTAGCCAATGATTTGTAAGGTACTGTTATTTTGAGTTCTAGCTTGGTTATTTGACTTATATGATGCATGTGCCTTATAGATAGTTCAACGTGGACTGATGACTCAAGCTGATTATGATGAAGCAAGTAGGAAAGCATTAAGCTTATTTGAATATGGACAGGTAAATTAGCTTTTGTTGGTTTGCTTTTATTGCTAAGATCTCATGTTCAGAACTCATTGAGATGGAATGGTTGGACTTGTGTGCATGTGTGCATAGAAGCACCATCATGTGTAACATAATGTAATTAGCTCTGTTATTTCTGCTACAAACAGGCAGCCCAAGTACACAAGATGTGTTATTAGGAATAGATTATTTGGCATCCAAATTGATGTATTTGCTTCTGCTTATAACTTTGCATTCTTGGTGATGCCCTTCACCAACATTTTCCAGTTGGTTTCATTAGGAATTTGCTTGAAAGATGAACAGTTGGGCATATTGTCTGGTGGTAATTTGTGTTGTAGCTCTAGTCTTCCATGAAGCTTGAACTCTTTTTTTGCCTGAAAATAACTAAGAGCTATTGACTAATAGTGCACAGAAAAAAGAATTATGTTTTCCTTTTCATAAGCGTTGATATAGACCATAAATAAAATAGGAATAAGTGATAATGCATGAGTTTCTGAAAGTAGTTAACAGATACTTTCACTGCTGAAAATTGTGTTATATGAACCTTTTATTTAACCCTGTTGCTCTCGTATTGACATGACATGACGTGAGTTCTTCACTTATAATTACTTAATTTTCTGTATCCTGCTTTACAATGTGATTGCTATATGATAATCCTTACACTGTTGAATTTGACTAGCTTACGTTTGGTTGTATTTCAGTCTGTTGCTCTGGAACATGGCCTGATATTGGTGGACACTAAATATGAATTTGGAAAGGCAGATGACAGTTCAGTTCTTTTAATTGATGAGGTTAATGATCTTCTTTGAAGCATTCACATCTATCTGTCTCTGAATCCCCTTTTATTCACCCAATTTGCAAAAAGTTTTGCTATTGTGATTGGAGTACATATCTTGTTTTGGAATTCTAGGTGCATACTCCCGATTCAAGCAGATATTGGATTGCCCATTCTTATGAAGAACATTTTCATAGTTCTCTTGAACCTGAAAATGTTGATAAGGTGTGTTATTTGTGCTGCAACGTTTGTTTACCTCTGTAGCATGGATTGGTAGATAAACCTGAAAAAGCTTATAAGGTTTAGGGATCATGGATGTTTGTTGTTCAAGTTACTTATGTTCTCTATATCAACTTTAAATAATCTTTAGGAAAAGCTTTTTGTTTCCACCGAACTAAAATGATATGTCAATGTCCTCATAAGCCAAAGTCATTCTTTAATAGCTCTATCTTGCTTCAATATCTCTTATAGAACTCATAAAATTGATGATTTAGTTACGATGTATGTACCATGTTCGATATGTTTTATGAACTACTAAAGCTGACTCAACCTTTTCTCTATAGGAGTTCTTGAGGTTGTGGTTCAAAGATCACTGCAATCCATATGAAGATGAGGTAAATCATATTATTGACCAATGCCAATTTCCTTCTAGAGTTGGTCCATATCCATACACATCTATCTCACATTGGCAATACAATGTCCAGGTCCTCCCTGATGCTCCAGAAGATCTTGTTTGTGAACTAGCTTGGCGGTATGTCTTTTATGTTATTTAATCAGGTGTCAGGTTGTAGACTTCTTCTGATAAGTAAGGATAAAATGAGCAGAGAATGTATGGTTATGTCTGTAGATCTTCTTATAAAAAAAAAAAAAAGTTTTCTGTAGGTCTGAAGCCATCGTGGCCATTATCACAGCTCTTCTAGAGTCGGTCTTTAGTGTTTATGCCCCGACATCTTGGGGTTCAATTTTAGAAAAAATGTTTGGAAACAGCCAGTTGTCTCTATGAGCCACATCTACTGCATATTGTCTCTCATTGGTTTCATAATAATTGTTAGCTAGTTCCAGAGTATAGATGCGTGATTCTCTCATCCTGTGATTCTCTCACCATATCATAGGATGCCATGTCATTAACATTAGAGCTTAGGTAAGAAATACTCTAGGAGTAACTAATACTTTTCCTTGGTTTAAGCGTATTAGTGTTGATTGTTTTGGTTCTTGAGAGCTTTAAACCGTCAACATTTCATTACATAAACTTCCCCCTTTACTACAAGCAACTGATGCCCTGGTTGCTAGCTGTCTATGAAGGGAATGCAAATAACGTTGTTTATTTGAAATAAACAATCATGGTAGGCCCGTGAGAATAAGAAGGCATTTTAAAGTCAAAGAGATTCTTAGTAAACACAAAGGAGTAAACTTACAAGTTTACTAGCAAGAGTAATGATATACCTACAACTACTTTACAACTTATTTTATGACCAACCAATGTAAGTTTGCAACTTCATTGAAAATAATTTCAATTTTAATAACTATCTTCCATTTATAATAAAGTTGTAAAATAATTGTAAGTTTATCATTTTCCTATGTGTAAAACGTTTCACCTGGAAGCTATCTAGGGCAGTCATGTGTGCAGGCCTGGTCTTCCATTGGTGCTGAACATGTGACTCCATAAAAAAGGCTCTCAATATCATCTTGATAGAGTTGATAATCATGGTCATGGTTGAGTCTTATGTCCAATAATGCTTATGTAGATTCACTCTCTTGAATTGTATGCACTAAGTATCAAACTTTTTATATTTTGATGGTTTGCCTCATTCATTTATTTTAAAACCCCTAGGAGTTGGCTCGAGTTGTAAAGGTTTTGGTCTTGGTAGTATACTCCCTCCATGTCTAAGGTTCGAATTCTCTTGGTTGCAAACAATTTCTAGGGGCCATTAGACTGGAGGAACTTCCCCTTTAATTATCCAATGTGCACTTACAGATAACTTCTAATCGAGGGCCTTTGCACTCTCAGGATTAGTTTGGGCTTTGTTCTCGAACACCCAGTGCCTATAAAAAAATAATAATTTATGTCAAGATAACTAACATTTTCATATATATTTAGTTTTTGGGATACGTAATGAAAATTTTCCTGTAATGACAGATACATATTTTTGTATGAGAAGATAACAAATTCGAAGTTTGAGATGCCGGGGATGGAGGTAAATCAACCTTGTATTTTTATTTCCTTATGAAGCAGATAGTAAACATAACTTTGTTTTTTGTTGCAGGAGCCAATTCATGATCGAATTTCTCAGAATGTTGCACGGGCGTTGTCATCACTACAGTAATTATAAGCTTTTGAATTATTCGTCCAATGTATTTGTTTATAAATTAGCTTGAAAAGAAAGCAAAAATCTTGTCCTTGCAAAGTGATGCGCATTTGATTTTGGGAAGCACAGTGAGTTGCTAATCTTGAACGCAATTCTCCATCTAAGGAGCCTCCCGATGCTTTTTATTTAACTCGCTACCTATTTCAAACTTATTTTACATATTTATGAGTATGTAATTTTTGCGTCATTTTATGGGAAGGTAGATTTAGGGTGTGTAAACTCTAAGCAGATCTTGTAAAAAAAAAAGAGGAGAATTCACATGAATTTTCAATGTGGATACACCTTTTTGCTGAGGGTCTGCACAAAGAACTTGCACACTCTAAACTTATTACTTTTTTAGTTATTATATTCTCAAGCTGGTGTGTAGAGTACATCATCCATATCACTTAAATGGTAAAATTTTATTTGTAATATTCAAATTTAAAATTTACCTTTCAAATCAAATTATGCCATATAAGTTTTTTACTAAATGTGCTATATACACCGAGTTTAAAATAGAATTTTTCGTTCTTTTATGGGAGAGATGTTTTTCAATTAAGTTTTGTGAAGTTTTGTAGTTTGAAAATAATTAAAAAAAAAAAGAAAAATTTTATTTATCATCTCCACACATCACTTTTTTTTTTTCTTTTACCAAATGTGTAGTATATGAATGATGAGTAGAAGAATTTAATTAGTTAAGGGAAATAAAATTAAAAAAATTAAAAAAAAATATGATGTGTGTTGTGTGAGGATAATAAGTAGCAAAGCTCTAAAAAAATATGTTATGCTGTAAGTGGTGTGTGGTGTGTTACACATATGGTTTGTAAATAATATGATTGTTGAGATGGGTAAAAATGTGTTGTGCACAACAACAAGGATTGCTTCTAACTGACTAAAATCTGAGCAGCTAGGCCGTTTACAGTTTGGATTTGAACCCAATGCATGCTATCTGAAAGCATTTGTTTTTTAGTGTTTTTTGGATAAGTTGTAGTTCTACATGTATTGCATACAATATCCATTTTATCAGTTTTTTTTTTTTTTTAAATTCAAATTTTAAATTTTGTAATCTTCCACTGATATCGACATGTCAGCACGAACTGTTATGGAAGTGAAAATTATAAGTAAAAATAATATTTTTTTAATGTATTTGTGATTTGTCGTGTAACTGTTGAGATGGGAGATCGGATATATCTTTCCAATTTAAAAAAGGTAAAATAATAATAATAAAAGAAATTGATGCAGACTATCCTAGATTTAATAAAGGCAAATGTGTTAGTTTTTGTTTAAATTCTTAGTTTAATTTTAATTAAATAATTTGTGTTAAATATTTAAATTGAAAATGGACGAGTGATTCATGGATGGATTTTTACCCTCAATTTGTTCTTTAAAATAAAAATACAATCCATCCAACCGGATTAATAGATGAATTGAATTTTTTATTTTTTATTTTTTTTTATTGGAAACATTTCGAAATGGACGGATTGACAAATTGAGTTTGACCCAAAAAAATCATTAGGCGTATCTTATTATTATGTGCAAATGAATAGCAAGATTAAACAGCCCTTTCTAATATTTCTTTATGATCTCTTAGGGCTCATTTAGACACCAACAAATACTTTGAATAGTTGTAAAATAATATGTTAATAATAATAAAATAATTTAAATAATATATTTTTTCTATATGCCGAGTGTTACTCCAATGAGTCGGTATTGGTTTTGGGCAGTTGATTTCTAGATATCCAGTTATTTTTCAGCTTACCTTGACTCAAATTTAGGAGAAAACGATATTGAGATATTCAATAACTTTTAAATAGAGGATAGGTTTATTACTTCGTACCATCCATTTACTACTTTATAATATATTTGAAACTTTTATTTTTGTAATATTTTCTTTTAAATATTTTTTTAACGTCTTTAATTATTAAGAAAAAATTTTAAAAATAATATATAACTTCATTAATAATCACTTATTTAACTGTTAAATAAAAAATGATATAGAAATAAAGGGAGTAAAAAATGAGTGGTTAGAGGTAGTAAACATATTATTATATATAGATGATTACATAGTCTCTTTTTATTTTATTTTAATTTTATTTTTACTAAATTAATTGAATTCTTCTAATCATCATCCATACGCTACATACATGTTAAAGGAAGATAAATTCTATTTGTGGTGTGTGGTGTAAAATCAAAGTAGGTGTGTGGTTTAATGATAATAAATAAAATTTTTCTTATTTTTATTTAACTCCATCTTTGTTTCATGTGTTATTTTATTTTCAGGCTGATGGATAGAGTTTAAGATTTAATTTGTAAAATTTAAAGTTTAAATATTTTGATAATTTTCATGTAAATAGAATATTTTTTTAATTAGTTAGTTGAATACCCTCCGCCCGGATGTACTTTTCTCGCTCACCTTGTCACCCCACGGCAACTATATATCAAACTTCGTCCATTCCTTCTGATCCACAATTTCGCATTCTCTCTTTTGATTCCCAGAGTTCTGCAGATCCCTCAGCCATGGATTTCATGAAGGTCTTGGATCAAACAGTTCGAGAAATGTGAGCTTTTCTCGATTCGATACGTTTTCATTACTATTAAGCTTTTAGAAATCGTATTTTCATTTCCTTCCTTTGTTGTTTTCTTTCTCTTTTGGCGCAGAAAGAGGGAGGTGAATTTGAAGGTCCTGATGGTTCCGGAGATTGAACAGAAGGTAAGAACACTAATCCCTTTTTGTTTTCAACGAAGAATCTCGATTGTCTGCTTTTGTTACGAATGTAATATTGGGCACAATTTCATGGACCCAGTCGCGAGTTAAATGAACACGAGTGAGGAAGCTGATTCGATATTCTGATTCATTTACTATTGAATTTTTTATCTATTACGTTTGCTGCCAGTGCTGCTAAGTATTGTTGTAGATATTTTCTATTTTCTTTAGGTTCCAGAATATTGAACTTTTACCGAATCTAGTTGTGCATTTTGTCGTTTATACGAAACTTCTATGTTTTGCAATTTACAGTGACTCTTTTTTGGATCACACTTCCATTTTTTTTCATATTTTATTCAATGCTGTTTATTTATTTATTTTTTTTATAAGTAAAAATTGTATTAATAATACTAGGCATAGCCCAAATACACAAGAATCAATGCTGTTTAAATGTTTGGTGGCAAGTGAATAAATTTGAGATTAAATTTGGGCTTATTAGATCTCTTTTCAAATGATTAGAATTCTGATTTTCTTTTGTTGGTTTTAAATTTGAGATTCTACCTTTATTAATTCAGGTACTGGATGCGACAGATAATGAACCTTGGGGTCCTCAATGCACTGCACTAGCGGAGATAGCACAGGCAACAAAAAAATTGTAATTTAAAACTTGCGTATCTCTTTTAAATCTTTAGAAAGCAACTGATTTATGAAATAATGGTGTCTCTCCACTCTAAAGCTTACATTACTACTTTTTATGCGTCAGTGCCGAATGCCAGATGGTTATGGATGTTTTGTGGACAAGATTGACTGAGACTGGCAAGGACTGGCGACATGTCTATAAGGTGAAAATTCCTTTATTATTTTCTTTTCGATTCAAGGAAATTCTACCAGGCAAGTAGAATTATCCATTCCCTGAACCTTGGTGGCTCATGGGATTCTTTCATGCCTTCAACTCTTGAAATTGATCGTATATCAGGCATTGGCTGTGATAGAGTATTTGGTGGCACATGGATCTGAACGCGCGGTTGATGAGATTATAGAACATACTTTCCAAATTTCTGTAAGGACTAGACTCTACGTAGGCCATGCCATTCTCTACAGTGGAGAATGAGATTGAATGTTCTCTCACATCCTCTTTGGTTTTGTGCTGGTGAAGTCACTCTCAAGTTTTGAATATGTCGAGCCAAGCGGGAAGGATATGGGAATAAATGTGAGGAAGAAGGTCGAAAACATTGTGGCCCTTTTGAATAATAAGGATAAAATACAAGAAGTGAGAAATAAAGCTGCTGCAAACCGTGAAAAGTAAGGAATGCTTCAAGAACTGAAATTATACAGTCCTGGTCTTCAAGGAATTCTTCTTTTTTCTTTAAATATTTTTTTCCCAGTGAATGAACTGTGTGAATATCACTACTTTTAGGTACATTGGACTTTCTTCTACTGGAATAACCTACAAATCAGGTTCTGCCTCATATAGTAGTAGCGGCTACCAGAGTAGTGATGGGTATGGAAGTGGTGCAAGAGATGGTGATAGGTTCAGTGATAGTTATAGAGGCAGGGATCAATATAAAGAAGAGAAATATGAGAAGGCTAGTTCTGGAAAGTCACGTTTTGGGGTTACAAGCGACAATCAGGGGAATTCTTTGAAGAAGGGTTCTACACACAATGGCAGGTAGGGAATCTGCATTTTCCTGATTTATTGCCATTTTATATAAATTTTGCACGTATATTCCAAATTGTACCATGCTATCATAAAGTTGAATAAGCATTTGAAGGAGATTTGTTCATCATGAGCTATCAATTTTTTGTCATCTTCTGTTGTATCTTTCTATGGTTTCATGTTACAAGAAAGTAATTCTTGGCACCACATACCATTTTTTGTATTCTAGTATTATGGTTACTAAAGAACTGGGTTGCTGTATTGTTTCTCATGGATATTATCCTTGCAGAGGAAGTTTTGGGAGAACCTATCAGATCATCTTTTGTATTAACATGCGTCCATTGTAATTAGGTCTTGGTTTTTCATAGTCTTACCAGTGTACATGTCAAATTCAACGTGGTTGGGACTTCGATGTTTCCAACAAGATTTGACCTGCTAGTTTTCTGACTCAAAATCCTTTGTATAGAAGATGGTTTTAATTGCCAATAGATAGCTACCACTACATCTCTCTCTCTCTCTCTCTCTCTCTCTCTCTCCCTCTGTGTGATACATTTGCATGTTTTGCTGTCAACCCATGCTACAATGAATTTGAGAAGGAATTCCTAAGATTCTCAATGGTCCTTGTATTGTTTCCAAAACTTTAGTCATTCTTTTCTTCCATATGCTCGTCCAAATGGGTTTTGATGGAAAGTTAGTGTTGTCGTGGGGCACGAATACTTATATATAATGACTTAACCTCATACTGTCTTGGATAAACTCCAGCACATCTTGTCTTCACTGCAATGTCTCGTTCTAAAATAAACCAATTGATCATAGAAAGAGGAAGAGAGGTCCACCTCCCAATCTTGTGCTTCTAAAGAAAACTTCACTTCCCATGGTGGAGTCATTTAAGAGCTGTAAGTTGTCTACCATTGATATATCCTTTGCCCAAGCAATGTTGAAGAAATCCGGGAAGGCCCTTTTAAGAGGTCAATTGTTGCACCATTCATCATACCATAATTTTGTCTTGGCTCTACCCCACCTTATATCAGATGTGTCAAGAAAATTCCCTCCAGACACTTCAAACGTGCTTTCATAACCCAACCACATAGCTCTTATTCACCTCATTTGAATTCTACCCACTCCATTCACTGTCATGCTTCATATTTACCATCACTCTCCAAATAATGTTTCTCTCTTTAGCATAGAGCCTTCTCCAAAAGAGCTTCATTGAATGTAACCAACCTTCTGATACCCACTCATGCCTTCTGAAATTGAGGAGCACAACTTAGGCAGATTCCAAGAATTTCTTGTTCTCTTCTCTTTCTGTAACTTGGTCTATTTGATGTATACCCCTTGTTTACTTTCTTTCTTGATTGTTTTTTTAGGTAACTTCCTTTCTTAATTGTTAATAGAATTTATCATACAAATTTATTGTTAAATCTTTTACTATATACTGATTTTAGATTGTATATCTTGCAGGAAGGATGGAGATAAGTCATCCAATGCATCAACTAAATTATATGGGTCGGATAAGTACAGTTCAATTCTTTCTCAAAGTTCAAGTGTCCCTTCAAATAATTATGAGGATGAGTTCGATGATTTTGATCCCCGTGGAACCGCTAATAAGTGTTCTGAAATGATGTTTACTGTGGTAGAACTGTTAATTTTATATAATTAATAAAGAATTCACGAGTTTCACATGTTTGCTAGTGTTATTTGGTGCTAGTGCCTGCAATCAGCGAGCATCTTTTCATGTTGAATGCTTGATTACTTATGTCAAATGTGGCCCTTCTACTTTCCCAGACTCTCTGACCAAGAGCCTTTTCTGATGATATTTCAACTGAAATACGAAAAAAGGGATTGCTTTTGGGGCCTATTTGAGATGGTACTTTATGATTGATCATAAAAAAGCGAAGAATAGATTTGTTGTGGAAATAAAATTCCATAGAGTCAGCTGATGGTTTAATACTCATGTTAAGTAGAGATTTGAAGGTGCTTATAATAAAAAAGCTACTTGAAGGCATTTCCCTATTGTGAATGTGCTACAACAGAAAAGTGCTAAGTCTACAAAGAGATCTTACAAAAGGAAGTTTACAAATTGACATGGCTTTTTGTGATACATCAGATTTACTTTAAAATAAAGAATTTTACAATATGACAAATCACATCAAACCATGTCAGCTTGTAAATTTTCTTTTGTAAGAACTCTTTGTAGACCAAGCATTTCTCTGTGTCAAAATCTTGCATGTGTGGCCGTTGAAAACTGGTGTGGTGCCTCTTGCCTTATTAGTGTAGCACATCATCAATGCTTGAATTTTAGATTATTATTTTTTTTGTGATGAGGCGCCCAGGTAGACCACGCAAATGCAATGTCTTTAATACTTGTTTTTTTATCAGTAAATAAGAGTTTTATTGAAAATAGACGAAACCAAATACACGGGATGCAATGTCTTTTAATACTTAAATCCCCGTTCAAGCAAATCATCGGCTTTTTCACCAATGGGGACATGGCCCTTAGAAATTATTTGCTCTCGACAATTTGAACCTTACACTTTGGAGAAGGATACCCCCAAGACTAAGGTCCTTACCACTTGAGACAACCCCTAGGAGTTTGAGTTTGATAATTATTGTGTCATGAGTTCCATCTCATGCATTCTACATGGATTTAAACTGTTGCATTAGATTATGATTTCAACAGGATGCTCTAATGAAATCTATCATTGAACTAGTTCCCTTCATATGTTAACAATCTACTTTATAGGATGTCTGTTATAGTTTTGTTGTGGATTATGCTTTTAACAGAGGCTGCTGCTGGAAGCTCTAACCAGGTGGATCTGTTTGGACAAAGTTTGGTTGGTGACCTCTTGGATGCTCCAACGCCTGTTCCTGCAGACAAGCCTGTCATGAACAGTAGTTCATCAGAGGTTGATCTGTTTACAGATGCAACTTTTGTATCAGCATCACCACATGTAGATAAGGGACTGGGTTCTCAAACCCAGGTCAGATACGCTTTCATCTCTGTTTATATCTTTAATTTAGAGTTTAGTGCTTTTGTTGTACTACTTTCATGAGACAAATTATGTCGGATTAATCTTGATACTGCACTAGGATTTTCAGTCCTCTGCTCCACCAGCTGAGCTATCCCAACTGGGAAAAGCATGAAAATAAGAGGATTGAATGTTAGGATCAGTTTCTTTTCCCATTATACTGGAAAAATAAAGTGAAAGGCTTGTAAACCAGTTTAAAAGCTTTGTATTTTGTAATTACCTATCAAAAAAAAAAAAAAAAGCTTTGTATTTTGTAATGGTCATTTAGCTTCCATGAGAGTGTAAATATCCAGTAGTTGGTGAGACTGTCTTTTCATTTGGTGTGCTTGAAATAGTTTTTGCAGATTTGAAAGCAAAGTGAAGGTCTTCTTTTGCTAATAGATTTATCTAGACCAAGTTGACTGGGATTGGGTTTTTGGATTCCATGTTTCTTGGACAATATATCTTGGAGCTTCACAAGTTAAAATAACACAAAGTATAATTTTTCTTTACTTGTGAAATGTTGGTTCTGATTTTACTTCACCCTTGAATTTCTTCCCCATCAGAAGCTCTATTCTCATGTTTCAAAGAAGTGGGGGTATAACC
The DNA here is from genome assembly GCA_011037825.1 of Carya cathayensis. Lineage (NCBI taxonomy): Eukaryota > Viridiplantae > Streptophyta > Magnoliopsida > Fagales > Juglandaceae > Carya > Carya cathayensis. The sequence goes on from QGSO01000191.1 coordinate 720,475, forward strand.
TCCTGCACTGACCTCTAGTTAGAAAAAGTAGCCAGAGAAAGTCCCATGTGGCTTCTGTGACAATTTTAGCTATTTTTCACCACATGAGAAAGTCCCATGTGGCTTGTGTCCCTATCTATCAATAATGCTTGGTAAACGCGTATATCTTCCATTAATTAGTAGAAGCATAAAAATGGCCTTCTAATACATAAGGATGGTGATTGTGGAAATGTTACTAAAATATCTCATGATAATTTACAGATGACTTTTATTTTTATAAGGGGGTTACATGTAATTTATTCTAAATTAAGATAATGTTGGTGCAACCATGTAGATAAAATATTTTTAATTTTCATTTATGAATCCATTAATTATCCCAGGAAGGATAAAGGGTGTATTTTTTCCACTTTAGGTTCTATTGATCCTATTCTCCTGCACTAACTGATAGTACCATTTTTGCAGACTGAGGTTGATCTATTTGCTTCCCAACCTGCCATACCTGCTTCAGATTCTTCAATAGTTGATCCTTTTGCAATCCCTAATCCCGTTGTGCAGCCAGAAATTAAAGCTCCAAACTCCGCACCGGAAGATGCTAACACTTTTGATCCCTTTGCTGCTGTTCCACTAAACAATTTCAATGGATCTGACTTCTTCAGTGGATTCACTCATTCTGATTCAGTATCTTCAGAAACCTCACATAATGGTATCAATGTTGGAAGTCATGATAATTTGGGTGGAAAATCTTCAGAAGGCTCAAGCACTCCACCAAAAAAGGATGCTTTCCAGGTGAAGTCAGGAATTTGGGCAGATTCACTGAGCCGTGGATTGATTGACCTTAATATATCTGCTCGTGAGTATAATATCTCAATTTCTAAATAACCTTTCCCACAGCATATTTTGTTTGCATGATTTGATGTCTAAAATAATATTTTGCACGTTTTGGTTTCCTCCAACTCCTGCACTGTATTGTCATAAAACTAGGTAACTGCCGCCAAACTTTTACTCCATGGATGTGATATGGCATTCACATTCAACAAAGCTATATATATTTTTAAATGGTTTTGCAAGCATGTACTGAAATAGGATCTTTTTTAATCATTACTTGTTCTAGTTACTAATTAAAAAAAAAAATAGAAGTAAAATATGATCACACTCAATGGTTGTGATAGAGTTCTACCCAACTCTATACCTTTAATAATCAAATTGGGTTGCCTCTCATAATAATTGCCTTCTCATTTGAATTTACTTGCAGCCAAGAAGGTATCCCTGGCAGATGTTGGCGTTGTGGGTGGATTGAGTGATGGATTAGGTGAAAGAGAGAAAGGACCCCTGACTTCATATTACCCGGGAAGAGCAATGGGTACCGGCTCTGGTCTTGGCAGATCTGGTTTCTCATCTTCACCGGCTATGGGTGGGAATGAATTCTTCTCCGACTTTGGCGGCCAACAACACCAACATGGTGGTGGTTTCCAGAAGTAAATTATTCTTTCCCATTTCTTCTCTTCCTCCTTTTTTGTCTTTCAATATTCTTTTGCATAATTAGCAAGTATTATTGGAAATCTTTGAGCATTCTTGCTTGCTCGGTTTGACTCTAATATACACCAAGCAGAGAAATGCTTGGGATCATGGGTTCCGAGCCTTTCTCCTGATTATTATTATCATTATTTTACTTAATGATTAAGTAAATATTTTTTAGTGACATTGTGAATTTTATTTTTTTTTATAAAAATATTTAAGAATATTTTTAAAATACATTAAAAAAAGTATACAAAAAAAATATTTTTAGAATACATTAAAAAAAGTATACTAAAAATATTTAAGAATATTTTTAAAATACATTAAAAAAAATTATACTTGTCGAGACCTAAATTTAAATCCCGAGTTGGTGGCTCTAGAGCCACTCCAAGCAATTTTATTATGGTTTGAGAATGTACGAGCAATGAGTGGGTTACCTTTCTAGACTTTTTGGTACATTTTGAAATGAAATGTACTGGACATATTACTGTGTAAAGTTCGAGTGTGGTGCGTGTCCTTTGCCGGGTTCTGTAAGAGAGCTACGTCCATTTTAGATTGGAAAATTCCTAAACTTGTCTGTGGGTGTGGATAACTCACTTAATAAAGTTAAGTGTTTATATTGCATAATTTAATTTGAAAGAGAAATTTTAAATTTTACAAATTAAATATTATTATTTAAGTGATGTAGATCGTATGCATTACACATCGACTTGATAATATCTGTTTTAGATTTGGATGAATAAATGAGGGTTTGGATCTCCTAGGTTTACTGTCCGAACTTTAGGGCTTAGAATGGGAGAAAGAGAAAAATAGAAAGTGGGTCACACATATATTGATCATTAAATGCTACTAAAAAAATTTACTAAGATAATCATAAATATTGTAAGATCCATTTTATGTATTTGAGAAAAGTTTGGAGTCGGATGGGTGCCAAATTTATTTTCGCACCAACTAATGAGAAACGGCCACGTAGGCACTTTAAGAAAAATGAAGATGAGCTGTCTGCATGCACCAAATGTTGCCTTCTTCCTCAGCCCCCAACCCCACGACAGGCCCCATCTGCATTCAACGAGCTCCATCTCCTCCATCTACGTTCAACGAGCTCCCATCTTCTTTCTCTCCCACCTACAACCCCCCATCTGCGTTCAACGAATCGATAGACCTGGCCCTCTTCTTTCTCTCCCTCTCGAGCTCCTATCTTCTTGTGTTTTCATCTATTGTATTCCTCACTTTTCCACACAAACTTCTCGGTGCGCCTCAAATTGGTTTTCGTTCTTGTGAATCTTGGCATCTCTTGGATATGCCTTTTATTTTCCTTCTCTCATACGCATATGCATGAGACCCAAATGAAATTGAAACACAATCTGTTTGAATTTGTACAGTTTAGTAAAAAAATATAACCATTTACATGAAACCAAACCAAATCTGAACACAAATTAACCAAACCCATTTACATAAAATTAATCCCTTCAAAAGATTCCAGAAACATAGGGTGGGTATGGGTAAAAAAACCAAACACAATCTCTAAGATGTTGGAATTTCTACAAGTTGAGCAAAAAAATCATATCGATGTACACCAAAGCAAACCAAATTAACAAATGATCGATAATATGTGTAGATCTAAATGAGAAAATAAAAAAATTCTTCAAATGATTACAGAAACAGAGAATCGAAACATCTCAGAGATCTTTAAACTGAGACTCGATGGTTGCTTTCGCCGTCTCTATTGAAAATCACACACTGTTTTGTGTGATTTTCTACAAGGTTGCAGTTGCTCTTGGTGGAAAGGTGATGGAACAGAGAGAAGGGTTGAGAGATTGGGACTGAGTAACAGTGAGAGAAAAAATGAGAGGGAGACGAAGATAGACTGATAGAGGAAGAATGTGGCGGCTTCTGTTGGTGGAACCTCGGCGAGCTAGCAACATGAGGAGAGAAGGAGGTTGTGTTGTTCAGTAACGAGGAGAGAAAGAAGGCAACATTTGGTCAATCTTAATTTTTCCTGGAGTGCCTACGCAGCCATTTCTCATTAGTTGGTGCGAAAATTAATTTGGCACCCGTCGGGCTCTAAGCTTTTCCCTATGTATTTATATCTATCTCGAGATCTAAGTAATTGACATATTTCTCAATTATATATGATTGTATGAATGCTACATTAGAGTTCGAACTCGAAGCCATTCTAGTGTCTTAAGCAACAAACTAGATGAGCACTAATTATAAAAAATGATGAATATATCATTTTTTAATAGATGAATACAAATTAAATTATGTCATATGAATAGTGTGTGATGTAGAGGTTTTAGAATAATATTATTTATTATAAGATAACACTAATTTACATAGGAAAAGAAAAGAAAAGAACATTAAGCAATAATGTTCATAAACAGTAATGATGTTAATGAGTAACTACAAGTAGAGCACTCCCAAAACCCATTTTTATGTTAAATTTGAAGAAAAGTAGATCAACTGCCTTCAATGGATCATGTATTTTCTAATCTATTTTCCATTTTGTTACAGTGTTCAACTATATGTAGAATGAACTGTACACAAATGTAAAAATATTTTATTTATTTTTTCGCTTTTCATGTACTTTGTCTTCCACAATAGTTTCTCTCTCCTTGTACTTTTTTTTAACAAATTATTAAATAATATAACATTTAAATGATATAAAAAAATTAAATAAACTGATATATGGTACATTGTAAAGGTCAGTATGTAAAATAAAAAAAGTAAATTTTAGTGATGTATTTTAAATGATAGGATATATAAATTATTGGGAGTGCTCGTATTAACCTTGTATAAGTTTTTTTGTAAAAATGTGGGTTCGATAAAAAATTAAAAAAAAAAATTAATACGAGTTGTTTTACGTAAGAAAAGTTTTTTTTTATACTTTTCTAGCGTGGGGTTCACTCTTTTATGAAAGTTTGGGTTTGTACATTGTTTCGGTGACTTTAGCAGGATTTAGCATTATTGTTACGAAATTTCTATTGCATCCTTTTGACTACCGATTTCTACCTAATGACGTGTTAATATCAAAGTCATTGAAAATTCAAATTCTAATTTCCTTCGAGACTTTGTAAATGACATGTCATTTTAAAAATTATTTTTTTTTCACTTTATTTAACGACAATACAACCGCGTAGCACGTCAGCAAAAGCGAGGTCAACAGCGTTCTTAGTTTCCTTCCCAAGTCACGGCTACCACCGCCAAGAACACATCGTATGACCCATTCAAGTATTCAACTCCACAAGTCCTCTATAAAACATTCTCCCAACCCAACTCTCTTCCATTCAACACACCTCTCTCTTACGGTCCATCAAGTTTACTCTCTTTGAAAAAGGCAAAACCCTAGCAACATGCTGATAAACTCCAATGACCTTGAAGAACAATTCTGTGGGCTTCCATGGCCTCCTCTCGATGAAGAGACCCTTTTCATCATTCCCATGAAGTTTGACCTTTCCTATTTCTTAGAAGATTTTGGAGATACCAACAGCACAAAGAAGAAAAGGCAAAACCCAACTCAACATGGAGTTGGCAAACAGATGAAGAGGCTCAAGGAAGTTCTGAAGCCAGACCAAACATGTTGGACTGAATTCAAACCTAAGGAGACAGGTCAAACTATATCAGAACCAAGCTTGGAGGAAGAAAAGTTGAAGGGCATTTTAGAATTGAGACTTGAGTCAGGGAAGAGAAAACCTTCATCAAGCAGATCGAGAGTTTGAGAAATGCCAATAGATCAGCTTAAAAGCATGCAGTATACACATCGACTACAACTCCTGGGCCCTGTCCCTGACACTGTACCTTGTGTTTTTATTAAATTTGATCCCTTATCTCGTTTGTTTTTTTAGATGAGATGAGCTGAGATTAAATTTAAAAGTTGAATAAAATATTATTAGAATATATTGTTTTAATATCATTTATATTAGAATTTAAAAAAGTTGAATTATTTATTTTATTTTGTTTAGAAATTTAAAAAAGTTATAATGATTAGATGAAATGAGATTAAATAAAAAATTTTGTAAAAGTGAACCAGTCGTCTTACCTCATGTAGATTTCTTGTGATTATATCTTTGGCTGTCCTCTACCCTTTCCTAGCCTACCAAGCACTCAAATGATTTTCATTAGTTGCTTATAGCTCTTTCCTCGCCTACAATATTAATTAATATTATTCTAAGAGTTTTGGCAGTAATTAGGAGGGAGCATCTATTTCATTGTTAATCAATATTTGTTGGTCAATGGTGATTGGTGATGTTAGCATGTTTCAAATTCATGTCCACAAAAGAATCTTCTTCAAGGCTTTGCCAGCCTTTCTGCAGGTCCATTTTAGACTTGGTTTTTGTAAACTTTTTTATTGAACAAGGATGATATTCATCACATTTTATAAATTGACGTAATTTTATCTAATTTATTAAATCTATTTTATAATAAAAATAATTTTATAATTTGACGAATCACATCAAATCATGTCAATTTATAAAATTATTTTTATATAATCTATTTGTAGCAAGAATGTTCTCTGAATTTAATATTAAATTTCATCTCTCTAATCTTATTTTATTTTTCGTTTTTAATTAAAAAGGGTAAAGAATGTAATGACGCTGTCGAGTTGTCCACATGCATGGAGGATGGATCCTTGGGAGCTGTTGGCCTCTTGTCTTGTGCAATCAGCTTGGACATGAGATATGGCTTTCACAGATTGCAGTATCAAAAATTTGAGAATTTTTTAAGGTTACTTTTTGCAGAAAGTCCGTAAGTGCATTATGGATGATGGGATGTGTTGCTTTGTCGATTGCCAATTTCTCGATTGCATCCCACTAACCTTTTTTCTCTTTAGAAAATTAATTTGTGTATAGGGTGTCCAGACTCCATACCCGTGTAAGCTTTTTGGTAAAAATTAAAAAAATATATTTTTGAGTAATTATTAAGTCATCTCATGGTGCGGACACGTAATACTCTCAATCTATTATAAGATGTCATATCATTAAAAATTAACAAATAATCATATTTTGTTGAAGAGTTGTATAATTGTGTTTGTGCATTTCTGTTATTTCATTGGCTGCCATGCATAAACTATTATATAATGTTACAGTACATGTTATTCTCTTATTTGGAAGAGAAGTCTACTTGATTTACTTCATCTTTATTGTATTAAAGCATAAATGAAAATAATATATTCTAAGATTGTTTTCTTTATCAGGGAGCCTTCTCAATTCAGAGTCATGGTTAATCCTTAATTAGGTCCTCAGGCCCAAAAATGTACATAACAACAAACATTTTGCAGCCTTCATCCTTCCAAGCTTTTTTCCTTCAAGATCTTGAGATGGGAATTTTTACCCAAAATCCTCATAGTACTTCATGTATTATAATATTAGAAATTAATACATATCCTATACAGGGGAAGAATTCATTCAAATTTTTGTTGAGATGATTAGGTGCACACACTGGAGATAAAAAAAAATCCAACCATTAAAAGAGCAATTGAGCATAGCAAATTAACCAAACAGTATGGTCAAGTTACAAGTTCCTCACTATATCACATTCATGAGTGAAAACCCATCCTCTCCACAGAGCAATGCCACCCCTACCCAAATGTCAGGCCAACACAAAAATTGAAGATAACATATATTCAAGGTAGCTATCGTCCAGAAGCATGTCAACATGTGAATATAATGTGTGGGCTACAATACTGTAATAAAGATACTGTAATAAAGAGAAGGTCGTTACATAGATCAACTAGATAAGGTCAAGATCATGTGATAGTCAAAAGAATGAGCTAAACTGAATCGTACTGCTTTCTCTCTTCTTGAATGGATTGGAAAATCCGAGCAGCTGATTCAGTTGCAGATCTTGGATTATGTGGCACAACTTTGATCACTCGTGTCGACTGGTCAACTTCGTGTGGCTGAGGAGTTGCCTCTGGGACTACTGAAGCAATAGGAAAACGTGGAGGTGCATCTCTCCCCTCAGAAGTGCAACTTGTCCCAACACCTCGTGGTCTATCACAGCGACAACTAGCTGTACTTCCTTCAGTTCCTTGCAACTCCCTGTCTTTAGTAGCCTGAAACTTAGCAACTTGCGAAATAACTCCATCCTTTTTATTTGGCTTATGTGAGGTCTGATGCTGCATGTTAAAGTTGGCTCCAGCTCCGGATAACTGAGTTTGACCATGTGAGCCAGGTCCAGCAGATTGGTTAACTTGTTCAACAGATGAACCTGACATGGCCGGATGCATGACTGCCATGCCATATGTAGGGAAGTAGGTATAATCAACTGGAGGAGTACCAGGAGGATTCCCAATTCCCTGATGACAAGGATGACCTGGAAACCCATACGCTGAATTCCTTAAGTTACCTGTCAAGGAAACCTGGCTGAAAGGTCCACTTCCTCCATAAGCAGTTCCCATAAACCCAGGTCCAGGATAGGGCTTGTATACGAGTCCTTCAGAAGGAGAGACCATGGGAATCAACCACTGATGCCCAGGTGACTGATTAATACACCAAGGACCCATTTTATTATCAGTAGCCATAGGAGCTGGCAGTGAGTTTCCAAAATAAGGTCCATAACATGAAGGCTGACTGCCGTTTTTCACAGAAGAAAGAGAGGTCTTCCCAACTGTGTTTTCTGCAGAACGTTCCATTTTATGGTTTGGCTTCTTGGAATCATATTTGCACTTCACAATGCGTGATGGTGGTTTTACAATATACTTGGATGAAAGTTTCTTTGCAGGCGGACCTTTCAATGAAGGTTTTCCTAGAAAAGCACCATGTTCAAGCAAAAGATGTGGTGATCCAGAAATCAGCTGTTGGACCTGTTCACATATTAATAATTAAGCTACATGCTTCTTATGTGAATGAAAAAAATATGAAATAAATATGCAAAGGAGTTAAGACCACAAGCAGCTACTTAACAGGGTCAGAGACCACATCACCTTTATCAGTCTATGCAACTCAAATACTTGCACCGCAAACATACTTTGCTGACTGTAGAGAGTAACAAGAGTTTCATCAAGAACTAAATTGAATGATATTCTTCAAATGAAGCTTCCATAAATATATTAGCAACCAAAGGTAATACAAGAAAATCAAAGGGGCACTAAAGCTGAATTAACCAACAGATAACATTTTCTGAAGGACCATCACATAGACCAAAGCAACCCACACAAGTGGATGTGCAAGTGTGCTTGGGTGTTGAGATACTCTAAACACTTCTCAACATACTTCACTACTATTCATTACTTTATTATTATTTTTCACCTACTTTTACTATTATTTATTACTTTTTACTACTATTTATTACTTTTTACTACTATTCAATATTCTATTATTATTTTTCACCTACTTTTTCACTAATATTCACAACATACATCAACACTTCTCAACACCCAAACCCGTAACCTGTTTAATGGGTTGAAATGACGTTTAAGAAGTCCCTCACTTATCCTCACTCCAAATACAAAGCTTACTGGGCATCTATTTTAGGTGTGCATTTTCACATCCGTACATGCATATGTGAACACCAGTCTGTTCTATTTATTTGTATTTTTGAAGGAAGATGAGAGACGAGGATCTCTGCATACAAACTATGTGTTATCTTACTTATCAAAAAACAAAAAACTATGTGTTATCCTACTGAGTTCACCAATAACGAGAACCTATTTCTAACGTTACACACCAGCATCCTCTGCTATAGACTATAGTCATTGGAGTGGATACAACTTTACCAAATCACATCTTCATCAGAAATATGATTGTACATGTTAAACTTTCAAATTGAGATGCTAGCACAGCCATGCTTCTACAGGTTTCCCTGTAAGAATCACTTTGCCAAAACTTAACACAATAATCAGTGGAAACAAAGGAAACAGCATAAACCAATTTGCAATTCAAACAGTGTACATGATTTACACTTCTTTGTTCTGAGTAAAAGATCTAAATAATTACAATAAGAAAATATAAGTAAATTGTTAGTTAATCGCATACAATCTTGAAACCAAATGAGAAATGTCAGATGCAGGTCTGCGATTTGCATGTACTCGTGTACAAATTCTTTTTCTTTAAACGGACAGAACATCAAAACATTATGCTTAGGGAGCAGATAAAAATTATATAAATCCCAACCCCACAAGAACCTCTAATGCAGAACGCCAAAATACTAAGTATCGGAAATTATCTGCCCATAGCCATGTGCACCAACAATTCCACAACGTCAATACAATCCAAGATCCACCCAACAATGGCTCCAAAGATCCTACACCATCACATTCTCCTCTTCTTGCTTCATGCCCTCGATTGTCATGGTACGAAAAGTTCCCCAGTGGTCAGTCGGATTAAGCAACAATAAACCGAGACAGGTAGATCGGAAAATGCAGATGGAATGAACAATGCATAATGAGAAGATCCACTGTCTCGGGGGTCGCCTTGTGCAAAGTACCTCTATTAGGATAGCACATCTCCCTGTTGTAAGATGATCCAGTACCCACTGTTAAAATATTATCGAGGGCATTTGTATATACAAAAATATCACTTTAGAAGGGATCTTGGAACTGAACACTGGGCTCTCTCTCCCTCAAAGCCAGAATTGCAACTCCAGTAAAAAGAAAAAACAAATGGATTTGTATACTCTCATTATAGCATTTCATACAGCAAACAAAATCTAATGAAGATTTAAATTGACAGAACCTGACAAAATATAACCTCATAATGTTGAATGGTAGAAGCTTCCAAGATAGCAGTACAGACTTTCCAGTATAATGATCACTTTACTTCTCCAATAAAGTAAAAATAAGATATTCTTCAATTTACATCACATACACAAACAGAGGAAATCAATTTCCTAATATCTTTTCAGTCATCATCAACAATCAATCACAAGTTGGAAAACTCTAAGGCCACCGCTGGCCCAAAAATATATATATATTTTTTTTCTTAATGATTAAGAAAATTTTTTTTAATATTATTATAAATTTTTTATATTTTTTTAAAAAAAAATTTAAAATATTTAAAAGTATTAAAAAATGATTTGAAAAAAAAAAACAAAAAAACAAAATTCTTTTTCTGCCTAACGGTGGCTCCCACCACCAGCGGTGCCTGTATCACCGCTCATCACAAGTTTCCTAGCCTAAGAACAGTGATGACCAATACAAATTTTTTAATCAGAACGTGACTTGTATAAATGGAAATAAGAAAAAAAAAATAGAGTGGCTAGGATACAGGAAAACTGAAAAACAGTTCCTTTAATTTTAGAATCCTAACATAAAAGCTTTGAAATAAAAGTTGAAGTTGCCTTATAGGAGCACAAGTTGTGAGAGCAAAATCTTTTTTTATTAAGTCGTTAAAAATTTATTAATAAGAAATAATAGGCATTGCCCAAATAAACAGGACATATAAAAGAGAGAGCACCTAAAAGTCGAGAGTAAAAACTTGAGTTAATCAGTGTTAATTTATAATTTACAATAAACAAATTTCATAATTTTCTCAAAATTTGTTGTTCCATCACCCAAAAAGAGAGAGAGAGAGAGAGAGAGAGAGAGAGAGAGAAGGAAAGGGAGAAAGTGATGTCTCTGAACCCTCTAACATCATCTCTTGGTGGTTGTTTCTCCGCATCAACTGAGATAGCGTGAGGATGCTACATTCAGTTACCGATATTCTTTCAACTTTAATGTTAAAAAAAAGGACAGAAGTTTCACATGGTATACTTGGATTTAAGACCACCATGAGGCAAAGCATTCGAGTAGATATCAATATAAATGCAGACTTACTTGACAATCGCTCTTCTAGCTTTCCAAAAATGTTTCTGACCTATTATTCCTACAACATCATCCGGAGAGATATCAAATCCTGATATAGAATCCACCATGGAGGACTCAGAAACATCATCACTTTTGTCTACATTTCCCATTTGTAGTGACATATTCTGGTCTCCACAATATTCACTGCCATTATCAGGCTCATAGGGATCGCTATCATTTCCCCCCGAGTGAGTGATGCTTCTTGGGCGAGGAACATTTCCCTTGCCTAAATACCTTACAGGCTCGACAAATCCAGTCTCTTGCTGTAAACAAGCATCATCATCTGAACTGTTAATATTAGTTATAGGACAATAAGGTCGATACTCAAGAAATTAGTAAACTTGACAAGAAACCGTAAATAACAAAGCAAAGATACAAGTTCTTAGTTCTAGAAATTACTTGGCTTGAGGATTCAGGGAATACCAAGTTGCTAGCGTTATTTTGGTGGTTAAGAAGTAAGACCCCTTGATTGAACCGCTGAGAGGGAATACTTAGTTGTTCATAGAGAGCCATCTTATTCCTTGGAGGTGCTCTCGGCCCTCCTTTCTCTTTATCATTAACATGAAGCCTAGGGAACATGGGTTCCGTGATCTTCTCTTCATCTCTCCCTCTTTTCATTTTCTCTTCTTTTATCATTCAACAAAACCTCCCAATAACAGAAGTTCGACCTTCTTTTCCCTACAGCTCTAATTCCAAAACCCACTAGAAAAAATCCAATATTAACCAAGCCCAGGAACTGCCAATCAGACCACCGAAATCAAAACCAACCTGCAGAAAATTCAAAGCTTGGAGTCAACCAACGTTTCCAGAATGCCAAAGTGGGAATTTTCCTTCAGAACACGAAGCGATTCCTGAATAACCAGAAATCTTTCTGGGAAGCTAAGGGATATCTGAGAACTCACGGTTCAGAAAAAAAAGGTGCTTTATGGGCTGAAAGTGATGGAGGAAGGAACAACAAAGCGTGAACTGTGGAACAAGCGTAGGACTGCAAGTCTGCAAGTGCAAATAAGAGGGGACAGAGAGAGAGAGAGAAGGGGGCTTGTTCGTAAGGAATCAGGTATTCCTCATGGAAGATAGATCGTAATCTTACGAGGGGGAGTGGAAAAAGTGCCGGATTCGTGGGCCTACCCTCTTCCCTTTGCTACTCCTTCTCCAAAAGGAATAATACACAACTTCTCAATACTCTACACTTCACTTTTTTTTAATTTTTTAATATTTTTTTAATATTTTTATCGAATTTATTTTTTTTAAATTAATTTAATTCTTTTATTTATTATTTATATATTAAATATTTGATAAAAAATAAAATAATAAAAATTAAAAACAAATGTAAAGTGTAGAGTGTATATAAATAGTAAGAGGTGGTGAAGATTTTTTCTTTCCAACTATTATTAATGGCTTGTTGCTGAACTTTTCTTTTTTAAAAAAATTAATTATAATTCTTTAGATTTGCTAAATCCTTCTTTCAATCCTTTTTTAGGCCCTTTTAAGTTGAGAAGTTGAAAAAATTAATAAAGAAAAACAGAAAAAAATTTAAATAAAAAAAAAAAAAAAAGAAAAAGAGAAGACAAACCAAACATCTATCAAATCAAACAAACTTTCTACCAACTTTTAGGCGCGTGTGGATTCGACGCGTTGCGTCTAAAATAAAAGAAAATATTAGTCTGTCTATTTATTTTGGACTACATATAATTGTGGAGTATAAAAATATTATATAATTATTTTAAAAAAAATAAAATTTTTAATTAAAAAGTTAATTTTTTTTTTATATTAGTCTAGTATTAATTCATTTTTTTTAAAAAGATTGTGCTGCGTTTATATAACCATGACTAGGGGTGAAAACCGAATGGTCGGCGTCGGTTTCGGTGGCAAACCGATACACCACCGACACCTTAAATCTCCAAACTTCTCGATCGAAACCGATCGACAAGGGAGAAGAGAACCGGCCGGAGTTTGATCAGTCGGCACCGATCGGTTCGACGGTCTGGGGATCGGTTTCCACTCTCCATTGGTGCAGTGCGACTTCAACGGCGAGGAAGGAGGAGGTGGTGGCCCATGCTCGCGTGCCAGGTTGTGGTCTCACCAAAGATAGAGTAGAGAAGAGAGTCTGAGAGAGCGAGCGAGAGAGAGAGAGAGAGAGAGAGAGTCTGAGAGAGCGAGCGAGAGAAAGAGAGAGCAGAGGTGAGAGAGAGCAGAGGTGACGGCGAAGAAAGAAAAGAGAAGAAGGGTTCTGGCTAACCCTAGACCAAACGGCGACGTTGCATTTATTTTTTTTTCGTATAATGGTCATCAAAACGACGTCGTTTCACTTAAGTGAAGTAAAACGGCGTCGTTCCATTTAAACATATTTGAAAAAAAATAAGGATTGTTGACGTCGGCCGGTTCAGCGGTTTTTCCTTGGGTCGAACCGCGAACCGAACCGGCCGACGTCGATTTGGCTTAAATCCTACCGCCGGCCAACCGGTTCTCTGACGGTTTCGGCCGGTTCCCTGCTCCGGCGGCCTGTCTGATCGGTTCCGGCCGGTTTCTCGATTTTCTGTACAGCCCTAATCACGACTACAAATATCATTTTTCTTTATTTTGAAAGTAGTGCTAGAGTCACGACTCTCCACCGAATATTCAATGAATGTAGTGTTTTTGTTTTATAGATTTTATTCTTAAATATTTTTTTAAAAATAATTTATAATATCACTTCAAAATTTACTTAATTACTAAGTTAAAAAAAACTAAAAAAAAAATTGGTAGATTTTGGAGTCCCGAATTCGGGATGCTAAGCATTTCTTTTATTTTGATCGTTTATTTTAATTTTTTTTATTATTTATTTAATAGTTAAGAAAAGAAATATTAATCTATTAATATATTTTTTATTTTTTAATAACATTTAAATATATTTAAAAATATAAAAAATAAAAAGTGATATTTAGTTTACGAGGTTTGCTACACAACCTTCCAATACTCCACACTCTACTTTTTTTTCAATCTTTTAATATTTTTTTTGAATTTATTCTTTTTAAATTAATTTAATTCTTTTATTCATTATTTATATATTAAATATTTGATAAAAGATAAAATAAAAAAAATAAAAAAAATGTGGAGTGTAGAGTGTATGTGAATAGTAGGAGGTTGTGAAGATTTTTTCTTAGTTTACGGGGGCACGCCAACTGTGATCACTGGGTGACAGAGTAACACACTTTAAAATTAAAGAAAAATCTAGTTGCAGGCATAATTATGTATTAATATGTACATTAATTTATTATGATTGATTAAAAAGTATATTTTATTGAAAATAATACTAATTTAAATTTTAAATATAAAAGAATTACTATTAATATACAGATTAATACGTAACTTTACTTATATATAACAAAACTCTTAAAATAAATATGAGTATTTTCACCGTTAAATATTAATGCCTAAAGGAATTCACATGTAGGCGTTGGCAGTGACGTTTATGGGTTTTATGGCATGGGTGCACGTGCACCCAACTATTTATTTTTAGGAAAAATATAGTTGTAAGTATAATTGTGTACTAATCTGTGCACTAATGTGATAATATGATGTGATTGGTCAAAAAGTAAATTTTATTGAAAACAGTGTTAATTTAAAATTTAAATATGAATAAATCAGTATTGATACACAGATTAATGCACAACTGTGTTTATATGTAACAAAACTCTTATTTTTATCTATTTCTACATTCTTTAATTGAAGACTGAAGATCTCGATCTCATATATGAGTAGACAGATTTTTCCCATCGGAACTTGAATCAATCTCCATTTCTCCCTAACTTTTTAAGACCAAAAAAAATAAAAATAAAAAATTGTTCTCACCGTTTCATCTCTTTCGTGAGTAATGTTATGTACAATCGTAAAATATATAAATATTATACAATCATTCTATTATTTAAAATACATCATCAAATCTTATTTTTTCTATTTTACATACTTATTTTTATAATATAGCATACATCAACTTATCTTTTTTTTTTTTCATATTATTTTAATATTATACTTTTTAATATTTTATGAGAGAAAAAGTACGATAAAAGAAATTAATTTAAGAGAAAAAGTACAAGAAAAGATAGAAAACAAATAAAAATATGTTTACATTTATGTACAGTTGCTTCTACATCGAACGGCAACACTGTACAAAAATGCAAAATAGAAATAATGTAAAGCATCCATTAGATGCACGTTTTAGACATGACACCTTTAAATTTTACATAACAATGGGTTTTCATTGTTTTACAAAACTCATTGTGAGTGCTAGGAAGAAAACTGTTCCTTCTGGTTATAGTAAGGTATTGGTTAATGCTTGGCATGTGCTGTATATAAAATGAGTTTTGTTAGTTACAAAGTATATAAAGTATATTTCGTGTATCATATATAGATGATCTATTTTATTTAAAAATAATATAAAAAAATCTCTTATCTCATAAAAATTATTTATGTCTTTAATCCACATCGTTTCATTAGACATATGCTTTACATATTAATATTGGTGCGCGAATTGACATACGAAATGTGTTTGTAAGAAGATTTTTCTATATAAAATATGCATATAGTTTTCTATATAAAATATTTAGTAATATTTGGATATTACTAAATATTGAGTGCTATAGCTATGAAGGGATTATATAAAGGTGAACTCACAAACTGATGTAGTTTAATGTGATCCGTTATATATGTTTTACAATAAAATAAATTTTACAATCTAACAAATTATAGCAAGCCATATTAATTTGTAGATTTATTTTTATATACTTATTTTGTAGTTAGAATATTTCTCCTATTTAGTGAATAGTAAAATATTAAACGAGAGCGAGAAAAAAAAAAGAGAGAGAGTAAAAAGTGAGATTTCTTTGTTGGGACTAGACAGTTGTTTACATCATATCTTATAATGTGTAATACGCACCGATTTATAAATATAATTTTCCTAAATATAAGAGATTGCTCGTGGCTGGGTTGTTCTTAACCTTCAACCTCGATGGTTTTCACAATCCTCACATAAAGGCTTGGACCATGACCAGTCCATCATATGGCAAGAAATTCCAACCACCAACTCTAGTTAGTTAATGATGCAGCCCCACTGGCATTAACTTGGGTAGGAAGAAAAGAGAGGACAATTCCAAGCATGATAAGTTTATTATTAACATATTAACTTAAAAACTCAGTAGTTCACAGCATAAAAGCTACAAAAGATGTAATATCAAAATTACAAAAAATTAAACTTACCAAAAAAAGGGTCCAAACTTTCGAAGGTTCTAACTTTACTGTCTAAATGGAGTGACAAAAAAGGAAAATGAGAGATTTCAACAAAAAATGAAAGCAAAATAACAACAAAACAATACTAAACAGTTCTTAAAATGCATAACGAGTTCTATTATATATAATTATTTTTATGAATTTTTTAAAATATACATAAAAATAAATTCGCATAAAATTTTTATAAACTAATTGAATTCTTCTATCTATTATCTATATACTAAACAGTCAGTAAAAGAAAAGAAAAAGTGTAACGTGATGCGTGGGAATGATAATAGAATTTTTGTTCTTTAAATGGGCAGTAATCATGTTCAAAGTTTTACACTGCCTGCTTTGGGTCTCTGTCTCTCTCCCTCTGTCTCGCCTCTGGTTGTGCCAGACTTTCCGATCTTCTTGCGCCTAATTTTCATATACCGGGTATTGGCCAGGGTCTCCGTGATACTCTCGAGTAACACAATTTACGCAATCCAAGATTCCAAGCCCGCATTTATTTGTCAAATCTTGAATATTTGAATCAGCGCGATCTGCAATTTTTTATACATCAACTGCTACTCGGTACGTTACGCAAACCCCTTGTTGGATTCGAAAATGTCAAAGTCTTACCTCGAGAAGTTCTATATTTATTAAACACCCATGTGCTGTACTGCTGTGTATGCTTGGCTTTATAAATTATATTAATATAAGCGTTCAAGTTTGTTTCTTGGCACTTTATCAGCTCCAGATCTGCAACTGTTTCTGCTGCTGGAACGGTTTCTATGTTGCAGACCCATGTCTTTAGATTTAGAATGATGTCGAGTTCTCTGCTCTAAGTAGTAATTTAGGACTCTGGGTTGCTAGTTCTAATGGAAAAGGTTGATAATGATCCAAGATTTTTGAGTCTTTGATGTTTTTCGATCTGAAAACGCTGTTTGGTGTTAAAGAAGAGAGAACCGAGAAGTTTAACTGTAGTGTACTTGTGGTATCAATATGCAATCGCGGGCTGTGCCGTTAGAGGAAGGCAAAGAACCTTCGGTTATAAACAGGACAAACCAATCTAAAACCTCGCAGCTAAGGCTGCTTCGAATACTTGTGCCGTTTCTGGCTCTGTGCGTTACCTTTTCTGTTATTAGTATATACACAATTCGGTACTTCGGTATCAATGGCGTGCCGACCACGGTTAAGTCCACATTCCAGCCGTGCTATGAGGAACCGAGGAGTTTGGAGCAATGGATTAGACCGCCATTGAATTTATTTCATACTATGACCGATAAGGAACTATTGTGGAGGGCATCTTTTGTACCTCGGATAAAGAAGTATCCTTTTCAGAGAGTTCCCAAGATTGCATTCATGTTCTTGACTAAGGGGCCATTGCCACTGGCACCTATCTGGGAGAGGTTTTTGAAGGGGCATGAAGAGCTTTACTCGATATATGTTCACTCGCTGCCATCATTCCAGGCCGACTTCCTGCCTTCATCAGTTTTTTACAGGAGACAGATCCCTAGTCAGGTATCAATATTTATGTTAAATTTCTTTGTTTCGAGGTCACATATTCTAATACAAATCCCGCATTTGTTTTCATTTCAATTCTAATTATTTCCCCCTGACATCATATTTGAATCCTTAAATTGCTTATGCGGATTATGGTGTGAGTTTATACTTTTTCATTGAAAGTGGAGGTAGAAAGTTGTCTCTTATAATTCAATGCTGGAGAGAAATCTTCCTGAAGGAGGATGTTATTTTGCCCTATTTTTTTCAGTTACCGAGTTCATCCTGTTTTTGTTGATTCTTGCTTGGGCTTATTGGATATGAATCACTATAATTAGCATTGGTGATTTTTACCCATGGAATAAATTCCTCTTTTGGTGCACACAACTTGGCACTCCTGAGAGACACACAAGAGGGATCGCAAAATGACACATTAGAATGCTTTTGTTTTTTTCACCATGCTAATTTAAAGGATTAAGTTGCATAACCATTTCCCTTGCCTCCCTTAGGTCTTAAAACTATGGTAAAAAGATTAACTGTAAGATCTTATACATTTATTGAGCTTTTTAGAGCTCCCACAGTATGAATACCATTGAGGGGCTGCTTTACGCCAGGGAAGTGGGGTGTAGATGTTTGATTGCAGCAGTATCTCGAGTTCATATTGTGTGCTGTTGGAGTTTCCCTCTATTTTTATTGAGGTCACTTTTATGAGCATCTCATTTTGTAATTTAAGCTAAGAAGGACTTATGTAACTGCCAATCATGTCTTGAATCATTATGATCCTGGTTTTAGCTGGAATGATATATCCAGGTTTGTTTTGTTACTATGTATGGGCTTTTGTTATGAGCAAGGATGAATTTTGGCTATATGAAGATGCAGGAATATGGGTTCAAAGCTTTTCTGAGACTAATGATACTTGCATTACACGAGTTTTGTTTCCTTCCCAAGTGCAAAACAAGAGTAACCTATTACAGAGTTTCATATAATCTTTGCACAGGTGCACTGCACATATATCATGCTGGCAAATGATTACTTATCAAACAACAAAATTATTTGTCATATGATCTACATTTTCTATATTAAAGTAAAACAGGTTATAATGACCACATTGGCATGTGGCTTGCCGACACCGATCTTGATGAGTTTGTGTTGTAGGTCACATGTGAAACACTGAAATAGTGGTATGTTGTGCACATGCTGGGGTGGGCAGACCATGACAAATCGGTTAAGGAGTAGAAGTTGGGCGGTCAAGTTCAGCTGTATACCTGAGCCAAACTTAGCCCATAGATAGGTTCCCCTTTGTCCTTGTGAGTTGCCATGGGAAACACTTTTATCACATGAATCATGTTCCTTGATGAAGCAGCAGTTAGAAACTGGTTAGTTAGAGTGAACTGGTTACAAGGGCAGCATAGCAAGCGAAGGTAAATCTTATTGTGATTGCTAAATGGTATATATTTTAGCTCACATGTCAACTGAGAGCAGCAGCAGCAGCACCAACAGTAGTTGTCGACTTTATGTTATTATTCTTATTGAATGTGGTAAGAAAGTTGAGGGATTCTTTAATTCTATGTTTTTCTGTTCGTATAGTTGCTTTGGAGGAACCAACACCAATCTTCTTTACCCTATATTTTCCTACCCTATAAAATTGATGCTGTGGCATCAATCTCCAGTTTAAACTCTTGGATGTTTATGTTGGTTTTGGTTGATTGTATAACATTTTTTCTGCTCAAAAGTGGACTTCTTTTATGCGTGGTTTCTAGTATTGGGATAAGCAATTGATGATTTTGATAATTTTTTATCCGCAGGTCTCTGAGTGGGGAAGAATGAGTATGTGTGATGCTGAGAGAAGACTCCTCGCCAATGCTTTGCTTGATATCTCTAATGAATGGTTCATTCTCCTTTCTGAATCCTGCATTCCTCTCTATAATTTCAGTGTCATCCGCCACTATCTAATGAAATCCCAGTATAGTTACATGGGTGCATTTGATGATCCTGGGAAATTTGGGAGAGGACGCTATAACGAGAGCATGGCACCTGAGGTAAATATTACTGAGTGGCGGAAAGGATCTCAATGGTTCGAAGTGAACCGGAAGCTTGCCATCAGTATTGTGGAAGATACCATGTTTTACCCAAAATTCGAACGGTTTTGTAGACCGGCATGCTACGTGGACGAGCACTATTTCCCCACCATGCTAACCATTCTAGCAGGGAATCTATTAGCAAATAGAAGCATTACTTGGGTGGATTGGTCGAGAGGTGGCCCTCACCCAGCTACTTTTGGGAGAGCAGACATCACAGAACAGTTCTTCAAAAGAATTTTGGAGGGTCACAACTGCACTTACAATGATCAATCCTCTTCAATTTGTTTCTTATTTGCAAGAAAATTTGCTCCAAGTGCCATGGAACCTCTATTACAATTATCATCAAATGTTTTGGGCTTCTGACCGTAAAATCCACAATCATTTAAATATTGAAGGGAACAAAGGAACAGAAGGACAGAGACAGGTTTTCTTGAGGATTGTAGGACAAATTCTTGTGTCATACATGTTGAATGGTATAATCAATTAAATTCCATACAAAATATTATGTCATTTTTCTTTCCTCCTCTTGCATGCATTGAGTTCTGGTGCCATGCCACTCTGTGTACAACAATGCTAAATGTACAAAGACTAGAAAATTCACTTTTTGGCATGGTGATATTCTTTCTTTGTTGTGTGTACTGAACATAGCATTCCTTACAGCAGAATAAAGAGAATTTGTTGGTCTGATTATGCACTTGAAGCCGATATTCCAACAACTTTTGCCCTTTCTCACTCATTCAATCTTACTTTGGTTTACCCACCACCCCCCTTTCTGGGAGGTTCCTACTCGCCGGCGCTCTGGCCCCTCCTTCTCCCTCATTCTCAAGCCAACTCTAGATTTTAAAGAAAATTATAAATAATCAACAATTAAAATCTCATATTCTCGTAAATCCTATCATATTTCTAGCCACTTACAAACATAAGTTTAATCCCATTTTCGTAAGAGAAGTACTACAGTCACAGATGAATTTCACATAATCAAATTCATAAACTGACATAGTATCTTATAATTCGTTAAATCTATTATATAATAAAAGTCACTTTATAATTTAACGTACAACATCAAACCATATCAGATTGTAATGTTTAGAATACATGGTTAGAAGGCAAAGGAGCAAACCATTGTCACAGTGAGTTATGTTACTAATAAACTGTTTATTTATTATTATTATTTTTTTTTGGTAGGTTATAAACTATTTATTGTGAGATTTTTTTTTCTTCTCCTCAATGAAAATGGGAGGTGGAAGTGACCAACGTAGCAATCTTTCATAAGCGTGACCATAAGAGTTATTCCCTATTGTGGAATGTCCAATTTGAACCATAGCTACTGCACCAAGGACGAGCTCGTCATCATAGTATCCTCAAAGTATCCAGTTGGTCTAAAAGCTCATCTCATAGCCTAAAAGTCAAGCTTTTATTATCATAAGTGGTTTCAATTTATGTCTTGACTTGAATTTTTGACTTGAAGCCATAAAATACTAACTCATGCTAATTGGACTACCATCTTAGTGATGGTTATTGTGAGATCTAAATAATCATATGTTATGCTTACTGTGTCAATATACATACTTATAAATATAATTTTTCTTTCCAATAATGTCCATGATAATTTGTGTTTCTCAAACATGTCCCTTGATTGGGAAAAAGGGAAGCTGGCATCCCACGCCATCAATTAAAGCGTCCCTTCCACTCTCATGAACACATCACATATTCGCTAAGGGAGGATTAGGTGCGATTCTTCTCTCCATGCTTTTGCAAGCAACCACGAACAAGGCGATTATGGTAATTTCAGAACATCACTTCCTTTTATTTAATTTTATGGACTGCTGTGCACCGCACAACGCATGCGTGCCAGCTGTGTTCCCGAGCCACATTACCCTAGAACCCAAGCGAACAGGAAGGTTCTCGAAACAACTCCTTTTTTGTTTTTTATTAAATCATGAATCGAGATCATCTCCAAATCCTCAACGTACACCTCTCGTATCTTTTTACCAATACCTCGAATAAAAGAATAAAGACGTGCTGACGTTGGCCACTATGTCCGTCGTAATTGTATTTTAAATGAAAAAAGGTGAATTTTAAAGTAAAAAAATAGGAATTGATTTTATATTTAGTTAAAAAGTTCATTATATATGTTCTTTTAAATATGAAGGCATGACATAATCAACCTTTTCTATTTGTTTTATTGATAACCTTTTATTATCTTTAAAAAGGCATGCATAATGTTTTATTATTTTAAAAATTTATTTAAAATATATGGTATAGTATGAGTAATACAATAGAGAAAAGCTACTTTGTCGCCTGGAGGCGACCGCCCGATTTGACCGCTGGGTAAAAATATATATATATATTTTTTATTTAATAATTAAGAAAGTGATTTTAAGTGTATTGGTATATTTTTTTTTTACTTAATGATTAAGAAAATGATAAAAAAATTGTGAAAAAAAATTGAAAAAAAAAATACACTGAACGGTAAGGTTAGTGGTATGGGTGAGGCGGCAAAGTAGCCTCACCCAATACAATTTATACTATTTTTGTTCATGCACTACTTATATGAAGAGTCGTACTACACCTGCCGAAGATATAACTCGAAGATGGATCCTGATAAAGTCATTTGGTCTTATTATTATTTTTATTTTTTTATACTCTTATTTTTTATAACATCATTAAATAATATTTCCTTAATTACTAAATAAATAAATAAAATTCTCAAAAAAATTCATCGAGACATTATCTACTTTAGCTTTTTCCTTATATCAATCATGCATAAACAGAATACTATTTGCTCCATTTCTTTTGTCTTCGCGTGTGTTCTCCGTGTACATGTCAATACTTACCAATGAATATGGCTCATTGACTATATAATTTTCTTTGGAAAAGTGCCGATACATAAAGAGATTCACAACATTAAATTCATAAATTAATGTTGATTGATATATTATATAAGATAATTTTTTAATAAAGATAATTTTATAATATAAAATATCACGTCAAACCATATTAATTATAAATTTATAAAAAAAAATTACACCAAAATATTCTATTTATAAATTTAAAATTATAGGGTCTGCAAACCTCAAGTATTCAAATTTATCTTATTTTTAAAAAAAGAAGTAGCAAAACTTACTTAATTTTAAGAGAAATAATATCTATAATTTTAAAGTGCACAAGTCTCAAGTATAATTTTTTTAAAAATAAATAAATATAAAATAAATAAATTTTTAATAATAAATCCAGTTATTTTAAAAGACTCTGTATAAGTTACATATTTAAACGTGTCTACTGTAGCATTACTTTACAGAATAGTACTAGGAACATCAAAAATCTTATACTTCTTTTGTATCGAACGGTGTAAACTTTTTTTTAATTTTTGTTTCTATTTTTCTCAAACATTTTATAAACTCATTTAAATATTTTTAAAAATTAAAAAAATAAGAAAATTATTAAATAATAATTCTTTAACCATTAAATAAATATAAATAAATAAATAAAACTTTTTCGGTGTCCATTATTTCTCTACTTAAAAGCATAGAGTGGTTTCTGACCATCCACTTGTCACTTTATAATTAGCTTAAACACCGCATTACAGGTTGGTCTCTCGTGGGTCCCTCCTCATGCTTCCAACGGAATCGCAATGATGATATCCGCTGGGCCGTTTTTTTTTTTTGCCTCTTTCGTATTAACAACTTCCCTTCTCGGCAAGTACATTCTACCGCACCCCCATCCAATACGCGTCAAATGAACGCCCAAACCCATCGCAAGTAGATGCGCGAGTAACAAAATCGTGCGCGTCAGGGATTTCATATCAAGACAGATACGACAACGATTTGTTTTTCTTTAGAGGTCTTAATATTTGAGCGCTTACAAAACGACGTCGTTAGCAGTGGATCCACAAGGAACCCCAGCTGTGACACCTCCACTCGCCAGCCTGTGAGCCGTTGCCACTAACCCCTTCCTCCTCCTTTCTCCGTGTATATATATAAACGCTTCCCCCATCATTATTCTTTCACCCTCAAGAATCTCTCTCTCTCTCTCAAACACACATTCAAACCCCAAGAAAGCAAAGCAATACTCACCAATGGCGGTCTCCAAGGCTTCGCTCGTGGCTCTCTTGGCTGTGACTTTCGCTGTGCTTTCTCTCTTCGGAGCTGCTCAAGCCCAAACCACGGAAGCCCCGTCTCCGAGCCCCACCTCCCTTGCTGTCTCTACCTCCCCGTCCTTAGCCTTCGCTTTCCTCGGCGCCGTCGTGGCTCTTGCCTTCGGATCTGGGCGCAGGGTGGTCTAGAAGTCTCCTAGATTCCCGAAGCTTTCATTACACGCCATACTCTTGTTCGTTGGTTGGTGCTATCTCGCCTTGTATGTTCAGCTGATATTAGAGATTAGAGTCATGTATGTTAGTAGTGAGGTTTTTTATGAGCTTTGTTAGCGTGGCGCTCAGACTATATGCATCTATTATGGTTCTTGTGGTTTGAGGATTGTTACTATTATTATCATTGCCAGTAAATAATTTATTTATTTTTATATTATGTAGATCTGCTGCCTTTCTGTATTTGTCCTTTAAATTTCTGTTTTTTTTTTCCTTAAGCGGAATCCAAGGGATTGCATTAAATATTTTTTGAAAATTCTCCGAAAATCTAGGCGAAATTTAAAAGGTAAGATGTTTGTGCGCTTGTGTGGAAGTAGCATTGGGAGAGGTTTTTTTTTTTTTAAATATTGTGGATTTGAGAATAAGATTGTAGTAATCTTATTTAAGATTTTAGCAAATGAAGAAATCATTTTCGATTTGACGGAATAGAGTTTTGTTACATACAAGCATAGTTTGTGTACTAATCTGTGTATCAATACTGATTTATTCATACTTAAAATTTAAATTAACACTATTTTTAATAAAATCTACTTTTTAACCAATCACATCATATTGGTGTACAAATTAGTGCATAATTATGCTTACAACTATATTTTTCCGACGGACTATATGATTCATATCCTAAATCTCATGCCATTTGTCTACCTGAGGTCCAGAAACTTCCTTTTCTGATTCCATTTTGATTGTCCGAGCTTTTAGCTTTTAACGCATTGTCAGAGACTCGGAGGGACAATTTTAGCAGAGTTTTATCTGATTGGAATATAAATGATGAGATCTATCATAGTTTTTATGATGTGTTAGTAAATTTGTTCTTACCACAAATTATATTTATAATATATAATATTTATAATTACTATATTTATAATATTATAAATTAATAAGATTGGTAATTTGCAGCTTAAAGCAATACCCCCTTTTTTTGGGTCTTCTCTTAAGGTACCCAAAATCATTTGTCATGAATTAGACTCGACATTTGGTTAGTTTTCAATTGAAAAAAACAAAACCTCAGTTTCAGCACAAACTCTAATATACCCAAGATTTGGGTCAAATGGTAAAGAATTTGTGGTTTTGGTAGCATGTTCCTCTGGAGTCTTCTTAGGCGCAAATAATTTTTAGGAATTATCAGATTGAGAGAACATTTCCTTGAATTACTCAAAAGCTGTCCTTGTCCAAATTCAAGAAAGCTCTACTGAATAAGAATTTGGATTCCAAATGTCTCTGTGTCTTATAATGGAATGAAACTACAGAGTCTGATTGATTTAAAACCTCAATGGATTGATTCTACAATGGTCTGGATTGTTCTCCTTCAAATTAGCATATGACGCAATCTTAAGGATACGTTTGGACAATGAGTTAATATAAAATGATTTGTGAATAGTAATAAAAAATAATAAAAAGTAATGATAAAATATTGAATAATAATTGTGAAATAATATGAGATCACACTGATACACAGCATCTGTACAAGACTTCCAATTGAAGGATTGGAGTCAAACTCTGAAAACGAAGCTAAAAACTACAGCAATTTACCTGTGAACTAACTAATTTTTAGCTAGAATTTGACAATAAATCATTTTTGTTTTCTTGTTTAGTTAGTCACTTTCAAAAGTATGATATACTAAACTCTACAAATCTATTTCAATTTCTTTGAAATATTTAAATTAATTTAAATATAACATGAAAATTTTTCTCGAATATAATGCCAACGTGTTAATATTCTTTCGACGGCCATATTTTTCTAATGGACATAATATTCCAATGCACGTATTCTTATAACCCAACATATTCTTCAACACCCGAGAGCATGTGATGCACGAACCTCCGTATTCTCATTTAAGTGGCAGACGCATGAATCCATTTAGAGTCTTTAAATATGTCACATGAATAAACATGGTTGGGGATGGTAAGATCTATAAGATAAAAAGTAGTATTGATCAAATTTGAATGAGTTTTATTATCTACAAGCGAATTTGTGTACCGATCTTCGTATCAATACTGTTGTTTTCATATTCAAAATTCAAATTGACACCATTTTCATTAAAGTTTGACTTTCTTACTAATCATATTATATGATGCTCGTATTGATGTGCAAAATCGCTTACAATCAAATTTTTCCAATTTTTAATAACAAAGGTCAAGATTATAATAGATCATCACTTGGATTATTTGGATGCAGAGACCAAGAGGCGAAGCTAAAAATTATTTTCTATGATTATATACCTAAAAATAGGCTAAGCTGTCCCTTTATAGAAAATAATGTATATGGTCAGCATGAGACTTGTTCTCTATTCTTCATATGTAATTAATTGTTTTTGTCACAAAATAATAAATTATTAGTTAAACAAATAGTTTTCATCAGAGAATCTATGTTAATAGTATATTTAGCCTTTTAGGGGACCTTTTGTTCTAATAGGGCCTCAGGTAATTATCCAAGTTTCTTCATTCTTGTAGCTTCCAGCCGGCCCTGGTTTTCTGCTCTCAGGATGGATTAGAAATTTCAAGTTGACATGTGATTAGAATGTATCTGAAAAAGAAGCAGCGTATAAAAACATATAAATCTCATATTCCCTCTCCCTTCAAGTGAAAGTTGGCCAAATATTTTTTAAAAAGTGAAATAGGGAACTAAACCCCAAAAGCATACTTTCAGACCACTGGGTGCCATTTCTACAGTTCAACTCCTTTAGAAAATTCTTTTACTACCACATGCTCACTTTGGGGTCCCAATTCAAGACTGAGGAAACTGGTTTTCATTGATTCTTGGACTGTAAAAGTAAGTGGAAAACAGAATATAATAATTTCATCTGTAATGGGAATCCGTTTATCAGTTGCATCCTTGAGTATTCCTGATGCCGAGGATGGCCATGAAAATGCAATATTCATCCAAGGAAATCATGTTTCTAATGGTCTTGGTTCTCTTTACTCTAAGCAAGGTAGCAAAGGACTAAACCAGATGCAGCTATTCTTTACCAGGTTTGTCAATGGTTTGTGATCTATGGTCCTTGTTTTTACAGACTCTGCTTGGATTGAGATTGAGTTAGATTTTCATTCCCTTGAGAAAGGGACTGCTTCTATAGTTTGTTTATCTTATATGAATTGGCTTTAGAGTTTTCATTTTTCATTTTCTTTTGCAAAATCAAACAAATAGGAAATAAAGTTTAAACAAATGTGTACTAATGTTATTTGGATCCTTAATCGAAATGGTTCTTTTTTTTTTCATAATTTAGGGCTATGGAGTGGAAGATGGAGCTCTGTATGGTGTTTTTGATGGGCATGGAAAGAATGGTCAATTAGTGAGCGAGCTTGTATGTAACCAGCTGTCTTCACTCTTACTTAGCCTAAAGATTAAAGAGTTCAATTTATTTAACTATTGAATTAAATTATGTCCAATCTATATGCTATTTGGACTTAATTAATTACCGAATTCCACATAAAATTACAATACATATTAGTTATAAATTAAATTGAGAAATGTTATAGGCACAAAATGATTATACAAAAATAAATTCATAAATTAACAAAATGTCATATGCATCGTTAAATGTATATTATAATTAAAAAAAATTTACAATATAATATATCACATCAAAACATATTAATTTATAATTTATTTTTATATAATTAAAGTATCTCTTGAACTAAAAACCATGAAAATGTAGTCTGTTAAACCCAGCCTAAAGCCCAATTTTAGGAACCAAAGCCCAACCCATGTACCCAAAAAACCCTAAAAAATTTCTCTAATTCCCCCCCCCTCTCTCTCTCTCTCCGTAAACCCAAAACGCTACCCCACATCTCTCTTCCAACTCGCGCCATCGTCCCACTCCGTGTCACAATCCATAAACGAAATACATGGGCCATGGGTATTGGGCCAATTTAATTTAATTTACAACTTCATTGATTTTGATTTGACATGTTATGTAGACTATAATATAGCTAGTGGGCCTAGACCCTTATTTTATTTTCTTTATCTACTTTTAGTTTTGTTAGCCTGGGCCCATGTAAGGGGCATCTTGTTTATGTAGGAGCTAAGGGCTCTAGGGTTCATCATTCAAAAACTTAAATGAAAATCCTATTTTCCTTTCTCTTTATAATGTTCTTCATATTTTCTATTAAGGTGCTCCTCTTGAAGTGAGCAATTTTAGTATATTTTTCCTTAAATAATTCGAGGTGTGTTACAAAGTCGTATCAGAGAAATGTACTCTCAATCTATGAAAATAGATGAAATTCTCTCAGCATTACTCAAAATCAAGGAGTTGGTCGAACAATCACAACAACGTTATGAAGTTATTCTGCAGACATTAAAAGTTACTAGGAACAACTTTGAAGATTTTAGGAACAACTTTAATGAAGATTTCACCTATCTAGAACGTCAACTTTGTGCACTGCAAGAAGAAGAACATGCAGCAACTAGGGGTGTAACCGGTCCGGTTTGGTCCGGTTTTGGACAAAATTTAGGACCGAACCGGTATGTACCGGTTTTACATTTTTCAAAACCAATTACGCATCGGTTACCCTCCTAAACCGGTACTCCGATTTTACCGGTTTCCGGTCCGGTTTTAATGTACTATATTATATATTATATAATATATATAAAGTATATTATAGTATATAATACTATAGTGATAATATATTGTAGTATATTATAATATATATTATAATTCTATTATAGACTATAATGATATATTATAGTATATTATAATATATAGTGATATAGTATTAGTATAACTTTTAATATGCACTATATAATATTAGTATAACTATTAATACAATAAGCAAAATGATATAAGATTTTAAAATTTAATGCTATATTAATTAGTAATTTATCATATAATACAAAACTATTTTATATATGGTTATATATTATGTTGAACCTAAGGTTTCAAGTTTTGTGTAATTATATATTTACACATGGATTTTGATGATAACAAATGAATTCAAAGAATGAAGGAGTCTCAAGCTCAATTTGTCCACACAATGGAGTCAAGCACATCAAGGAACCAAGCATGAGCAAGAAGGAAACAAGTTCACATTAAAGTCATAGAGAAATGTTGTAAATCTCTTAAAATTCGAAATTAGGATTAAGGCTCAAAAATTAATATTTTATCATAAAGCATTAAAATACATTTTCCACATGTGCATGAATATTTTGAAAATTAAATTTGAAAATTTTGAAAGATAATTGATTGTCATCTTTCACATGTGCATGCCATGATTAAAGGTTTGAACTTTGAAAATATTAAAGATGATTGATTGTCATCTTTCACATGTGCATGTTTTATTTGAATATTTTCAAAAGTGATTGATGCTTTTCTTGACTTATGCAAAAGGAAGATGCCTTTGTTTGAATATTTTGAAAAGTAAAGTGTGCTCCTTTTGTCATATGCAAAAAGTAAAAAATTAGGTTTGAAATTTTTGAAAAGCAAAGTGTGCTCCTTTTGTCATATGCAAAAAGTAAAAAGATTAGGTTTGAAATTTTTGAAAAATGAATGATGATGTTTTTGACATGTGAATCTTTTTAAATTTGAATATGAAGTCTCATATGCCTATAAATAGATCATTTGAGAGCTTCACATTCACAACACCAAGAGCATACAACTCTCATTCAAAGCTTTCATTCTCTCTTCTCTAAGCATTGAGCCTTAACCCTTGTTCATTTTGAGAGATATAGTTTGTGCTTGTATTGTTCTTATTTCACTCATTGAGGAGTGTTTTCTGATATCCTACCCACTATCAATTCTTGTATCAGTAAAAGGGTGTGTACAACCCTTGTGCGTGTAGAAAGTGTTCTACACAGGGAATCGTTGAATCACCACGTGTAAGGTGATTGCAAGTGTAGAGGGTGTTCTACACGGATCCTTTGTAGCGGTGTTGTTCAAAGGTGTAATAGGTTTCTATCTCCACCTGAAGGAGATTGAATAGTGAATTCGGGGATCCTCAAGGGGTAGCTTGAGGCGAGGACGTAGGCAGTGGGGCCGAACCTCGTTAACATACTGAGTTTGCTTCTCTCTTACCCTTACTCTTTATATTTATTGTTGTTTCATATTTTGTTTATATTTTATATTGTATATTTGATTTATAATTGTTATTTTTTTAAATACAACTCAATTCACCCCCCCTCTTGTGTTAGTCATCTGAGCAACATATTATATATAAATATTATATACAATATAAAAAATTAATATATATATAAATCGGTCTGGTTTGGTTTTAGAAAAAGAAAAATTGAAACCGGACCGATTTTAACCGGTTTTAAGAAAACTAAAACCGGTATTGGACCAAACCAACCTTGGGATCGGATCGATGGCATCGGTTTGGTTCGGTCCGGTCTGGTTTACCGGTTTATCGGTTTTTTTTTTTACACCCCTAGCAGCAACGGTGGAAGAAAAAGAGGAAGTCAATCCTAAAGAGATTCCTCTTCCTCCTGTTCCCATTAATTCCTTTAGAAATCGGAAACTATTTTCTCAGTTCTCACATCTCCCTTTGTTTCCTTTTTTTCCTCTCTCTCTCTGAGAAATCCTTTCCTCTTTCCTTCCTTTCCGTCGGTCATCCTTAGAAGTAACTACACACTGACCATAAAAGGAGAAGGCCTAGCCATCAGTATCCCCCCTAAGCCTCGTCCACCTACCGAAGGCAGCACTGCATCTTGACGCCTACAACAATCGACAACCATACAGATCTTCATAGAAACCCCAACCTATAAGATCACTACCATTGAGATTGAGTCATTTGATTCCATAGACAATGTGAGGCTTTAGATCCAGAACAAGGAGGTAAATCTGCCCAACCAACAATGCCTCATCTTTGTTAGAAGGTTGTGCGAGGAGTGTCGAACCCTACCCGTGGTGCAACAGTACACAGTGGAGCCGCTAGTGGTTGTGAATTAGCACCTCTATGCTCAACTGAAGGTCGGCTGCGGTGGCTTCACCTCTTTCATTTCAATTGATGTGAACCTAGTAAAAACACTTGGATATCTTGCTGCGTCAAGGGATTTGTTATACACCAAGGATTTCTGAAAGAGATGGCTCAAGTTACAGCAAAACCCAAATTAGTTCTCTCATGAATCTCTATGATTTTTCTTCTCTTAAATTGCAATTTTTTGTTGGTTTTGTTTATCTTTCTACGAGTATTTTTTGGTGATTTAGCCATGGCAAAGGGCGGGGGTCCGGCAATTGGTATTGACTTGGGGATGACAACCTCATGTGTGGGTGTTTGGCAACATCACCGTGAATAGATCATAGCCAATGACCAAAGTAATAGGACAACATCATCCTATGTGGCTTGCACTAACACTAAGCATTTGATTGGTGATACACATTTGGCAGACAAATTAGAAAAGGGTGAGAACAATGTTGTCACTGCCCACAGCAGAACCGATCCCCTCTCCATTGATTTTGCCTCAATCAAAGGTAAGTATAGTTGTACAAGTTTTGCGCCTAACATGTTTGATGAGATGCATCAAGAGGCCCTCACTGATTGGAATTCAATGATCCTTGGGTACTTGAGTTGGCAATTTTTATTGTCTTAGCAACATGTGGTGGCATTGCTTTTGCTTGTGTTAGACAACCGATTATCACTAGAAATTTACTAGCGGAATCGTTGATTGGACATGGAGGGTTTAACCTTGCCAGCAGTTTGTTCATAGTAAGGGATCGACGGAAATGTGATTCAGGAAAATGGAAATGTGCATATATGGCTGTGAGTCATCTTGTTGAATGTCTTACTTCTAATTATAATATTAAGATGAAAAATATCTCTACAAGGACCAGTTGCATAATCCCAGAGATCCTCATGTTTGATTATTTTGAAAGAAGTCTTTTAAGAAATTCAACTGATAAATGATTTCAAGGGAGTGGAGATTTGACCACAACATCATCTCAATTTCAGAGCACATGTCCCAAATTGCTTTCGATTATAAATGTTTTGCTTTCAATAATATATTCCCTTCCTCTTCCAAAAAGTTTTGAGCTTAGTGGTTTTGTTGAGCCTCTTGAGAACTTGCATTGGTTGGCAGTTATAGCCAAGACAGAGAAAACTCAAATTTTTGGAACTACAGAGATCTTCTTGGTGAATTTAGTACTCTACAAACTTTGGCCTATGAAAGTCTTGATAAACTTGGGCAGAGGTTTTGGGTAGCATTGTGGGTTCTGCAGTTACATTTTGTCTAGATGATTGAAAGATTGACATTTGTGATAGAGTTGGTTGTTGACTCTAGGTTAATTATTGGGGGTATACCACTCTGATTTCTAAGAAATTTTATTTGATTCTTTTCTACCTAATGAACTGCTTGGTGAGAAATGCATGCTGTTGGAGTTGGATATTGGTTCACTAATACAACACAATTACGTGTGCGTGTGGAGAAATTGACAAAATTACAATGTCTTAAGAACAAAGATTCCAATGATCGTGCTCTGTTATATAGGACATTGAATAGGTTTCAAGTGTTGGTTGATCTTTTTATAATCAACAGCGATGAGAAGGATAAACTTTTGGTAACTTTGCTTGAACGGAAATTTCAAGAAGAAAAAGACAAGGCAACCGCTTTGAAGAAGACTTACGCTTTAATAAAGAGAAATAAGCTAGAGCTGGTCATTGCTTAGTTTTGGCTTGGAGGTGATACTTATTCAGCTCTCAATGTTTGCTCAAAGAACCATAGGGATGAACAGCTTGCCTAGTAATTCTCAGATTGTTGAAGAGCATGGTGGACTATTACAACATCATCTAATAACAAGTTTTTACTTCCATCAGCCATTGAGTGACACTTATCAGGCTCCCATGTGCAAATTAATGGTTGGTACTACAACAACTGAAAGAACCATTGCTCTAAAGTGGGAACCATTCTTGTATGTGGGTGATGTTATGAATAAAACGATTCTTATCCCTGTGGCAACCAATGAAACAAGAATACAAAATGTACCAATTGTTATGTTCAGCAAACCACTCCTTTCTGTAGTGGGCCTAAAATATGCTTTGCAAAAACATGTTGTGGCTATTGAGATAAGGAAAATCTTCATTTTTGACCCTGGTGGTGGGATAATTGTGGACAATGATACTGCACCTGGGCCTGGGCCCATGTAGGGAGCATCTTGTTTATGTATGAGCCAAGGGCTTTATGGTTCATCATCTAGAAACTTAAATGAAAATCCTAATTTCTTTTCTCTTTATCCTCTTCTCCTCTTTTCTATGGAGGTCCTCCCTTCGAAGTGAGCAATTTCAATATATTTTTCCTTTAAGTAATTTGAGGTGTGTTACACTATGGTAGGGGTAGATCTCTCTCTTGCGTTGAAGACCCAAGCATAACTGTCTCACAGTGACCCACACCACCAAGCGTATTGGCCACTGTTTCAACCCTTTGGTTCCTCCACTCTATTGCACTTCTCATGGCAAAACCATCATGAGCCTCATAACAACCACCACCAACCATTGATTTCGGCTCAACCACCCTAGATTCACCACACTCCCTCCACAATCCAAATCTAAGCCCTTCCTACTCTCATCTTTCGATCTTGCCCTCCCTCTGATATATATATATATATCTCTCCAGTAGCAGCTGTCAACTACCTCAGAGAGACACCACGCGAAAGAGAAACCAAGCTAAGTCCTACACTGCGCCGATCCAACTTAGATTTGTCAAGGATCTCTGCCAGCCCCTCCAGTCCGTCATCGCACAACTTCCTCGCCCTCATTGCATTGCCGTCGATTTTCTTTCCCAAATTTGTCATATTGAGCCTCCTCTCATCCAGATGCTACCTCGGTAAGCTTCTTTGCCTCCTGCCTTGCCATTTTATTTTCTAACTCACATACAAAATTCAATTTTACCATATGTCCCTCTATGCAGCAACCCGTACCACACAAATTCTCTCTCAATTCGAGAGGAACCTCCATGATTGGCGATTTAGGACTCAATGCCTTGTATCATCCGGAATTCCCCATCTACGCTGTAAGTAAATGCCTAGACTAACCCTTGAAATACGAACATGGAAAAATCATTAAATTTATTTGTTGCAGTTGTATTGTAAATGGTAAAGTGGTTGAGGGCCTGTGGAGTACTGGGATAATAACTGTAGTTGGTGATAAGTTGTTGGCCGAGGACCGGATAAAGCGTTGGGAATAGCATGCAGTTGTGAAATTGTAAACCTATGAAATTGTGTGCTACATTGTTTGTTTGCCATACTTTGCCATGCCATATCATCCAATATCTACCTGTTGCATGTTATTTATTGCATGTCAACAAAATTGTATTAATTGTGCTCTGTTCTATGTTTGTGTTGTAAACTTGGAAAATTGTGATTTTGGTGTCAAAAGATTAAAAATGTGTTTGTGGGTATGTGTGTGTGTATGACGATCCCAAGTCGAGATGAAATATTATTTCAGTGGAACTCCATTGGTCGCTCGAAAGTGTATAAAATTGAGAGACGTTCCCTGAGTTGTTGCCAGACAACAACAAGCTTAGATGAGATTGTAAAGCTTTTGTACCAACTCTGTGCCTCTCTGCTGGCATAGATTGGATGATGCTTGGTCACGTATGCGTCAGGCACAGAACTGGGCATCACTTATTACAAAATTACATGCACGGTCATCACCCGTGATGTGGCGAAAGAAGCCATAGTGTGCGGATAATCTATAGGGGAGACCATGCTGCATGCGTAATTAAAATGATTATATGGACTTTATGTGGGTCACGACCCCAAGCTGAGTTGATGCATTATCTCGGTGGGGCTCCTATGGTCATTCGAGAGCGTGTAAAACTGAGTGATGTTCCCTAAGTTGAGCAACAACGGGCTTGGATGAGACAGTGACAATCTCATGCTAACTTTGTGGCCTTTTTGCTGACAGAGGTTAGAGGATACCTGGTCACATACTTGCTAGGCATGGAGCTGGGCATTACTTGTTACGAAATCACATATATAATCATTACTTGTGATATGACGAAGGGAGCCAGAGTGTGCAGATAATGACTTTTCAAACAAAAAGGTGATTTTTTAGTGTGGTTTTTTCTGTAAATATTGAGAAGGAACTTGTTTTTGTACAATTCTGATAATTTTAAAGATCTCAATTTTTTCCCTTTATTATAAAATGTTTAATTTTTCTGTGCTTGTATTTTTGGATGTTAATCTATGGCTTTACTTTATAAGATTGTGAAATCTCATTGTGGTGTCCCCATTTGCGATTCCGCTCTATAGAACGGTAAACTTTAATGCAAAGGAAGAATACTAATATGTAGGATCGGTTCCCTCCTCCATCGAGGAGTGAAGGCGTGGGGACTTTTCCCTAATGTAATTTGATTTGGCATTTACCTTTTTATCTAATGGGATGACAGTAACAAATTATGGATTATTTTGCTGGAGCTGTCATTTGAATTTCTGATACTAGTAGTAGTTCAGATCGGCATTTTTATTTTTTTGCTACGTCTATAATTGCACAAAAAATGTAAAATGTACTTAAGAAAAATTACAAAAAACTCACTTATCCACATGTCCATTATTGATATGTTGAAAATAATAAAATTTAAAATTTAAATTTTAAGAAAAAACTAACAAAATGAATATTATAAATAAAAATATAAGTAAAACAATAAAGATATAAAACAGTATTCATAGTTAAACACTTAGAATAATTCTTCTCATCAGTCACTATTCACCATTCACACCCCACACCCTATAAAAAACATCCATACACCCTATGAAAAACATCCATACATCTTATGAAAAGCTATAAGTGTGTGGTGTGTGATGTGAATAGTGGCTGATTTGTAGCAAAACCAAACACTTATATGTTGCATCCTAGGAGAGTGTGACTCGAGCAGCTATCACCCCAATGTCGCGGCTCTCACCAAATCAAACGGTAGTCGTGGCCCGTGGCGTCATTGGCTAAGAGGAATTGTTGGAAAATGGAGAAGTTTATTGGGCAAATTCATATGAAAAAAATAAAAAATAAAAAAATTATCCCATTTGGCTGATTGATCTGGCCGTCTATTTAAAAACAACGGCCAGGATTAATGAGTTGAACCTTATTAATTGCAGTACCGCCAATCAGAAACCAGCTCAACGCCATGAATAGCATAGTCGTCGTCCTCTTCTTCCTTGGCCTCTACGCCTACAGTTCGGCCTCGGCGGGTAGGGACCTTCCTGGAGACCATCTCCGATTGCCCTCCGAAGCTTCGAGATTCTTCGGCAGAGTTGGTGGTGCCGTTGATGATAAAGAAGACGACTCATCAGGGATCCGATGGGCGGTTTTGATTGCCGGCTCCAATGGTTACTGGAATTACAGGCATCAGGTTGTTTTACCTTCCCGTTTCAATTAATTTACAATATTGAATTATTCTATTTCTTGATTGGTGTATCTTGAGTTTCGAAAGCATCTAACTTCCTTTCCATTATTCTATTTCGTCTCTCGTTCTTTTTAAACCTTATAGATATCCTTGTGTTTTCATTTCTGATTTTTTTTTCTCCCGAATAAAGTTGCTAAAAATATAGGTATTTGCGGAAGTGTGAAGAACTCGAATGTTGTAAGCTAAAAAAAATTGGATGTCTTTTGCTTTTCTTGGGTTTTCCATGAATTATTTCTTGAGAATTCTTCTGCTCTTATTTCTTATTGTTTGATTTGGGTTTAAGAGCCTTTAATTTGGTTCCTGAGAGCAGTGAAGTTAATAGGAAAATGATTTGTTTTCTAATCTCATGTTGCCGTGTTCTCCATGGTGTTCAAAAGCACAAACAATTAACTTCTAAGTTCTAATTTGCAAAAGCACAGAGATTCAACTTTCATTTGCTGCACGCCCAGTTTGATTTCTCCGATTCAAAAAAATTTTTTTTTTGATAAGTTCTCCGATTCTAAATATCATAGATTTCCTTATTAATTTTCAGATTTACCGATCAAAAAAATGTTTTTCAGATTTTTTTAAAGAACCTAATAATCATTATGTGTTCGTTTTTTATTTGTACACATTATACAACAGTCTAGAGCGGAAAGATTCTGTGGGAATTCAATGTTTAAGACTTCCTATATGCTTAGGAATATTATTTCAATGAATTTTATAGTTTCTGTGCATCCATAAGTTAGCCTGGTTTTATCTTGGTTTCAACAAGGATTTGCTCTGTCGTATTCAAAAAGGACCTTGAAACAATGAGCCCGATAGAATTGAGTTGGTAGCGGATTAGGTCGTGTCATGCTTATGTATTAATTTGATGCTGGAGGCATTAGCTTGTCTGAATGACTAATGATTTGGTTGTATAATAAGTATGAGCAGGCGGTCAATATTTTTTTTTATTAATTTTTAGTTAAGAAGTAATATATAAATAAAAATTGTAATCAAGTATATTCCTTGTTGTAATTAGATTCTATGGAATTTTATATGTTGATCCTGCTGTGATGCAATCCCAACTTGAATCTTGCCATTTTGTAATGGTTCTTGGGAACAAGAATGTTGTATTAATGAGGGAGAAAATAGATGTTACAAGATTGAGAAAAAGGATTCATTTTGAGATGAGACAAGAAAATCATGTGCTTGGCAGCATAATGCAAATCTGTTGACTAGCTTTAATGGATTCCTAATGCCTGAATGAAATAATAAGGTCAATTTATTATTTGTTTTTATGTTATGATTGTCTTTAACATGCCCATGTTCTATTTAGAGCTAGCTTAGTAAGAATATCATTTCTTGTTCAACGAGCATAGTCTTAAGTTCAAGAGCAGGTTGTCTCCTCTTCAACAGTTGGGATCTTTTTGTTTGATTCAATTTCTTTTCTCCTTTTAAACTTTCTCACAGGCTGATATTTGTCATGCCTATCAACTCTTGAGGCAAGGTGGTTTGAAAGATGAAAACATTGTTGTTTTCATGTATGATGACATTGCTTTCAATGAAGAGAACCCTAGGCCTGGAGTTATCATTAACAAGCCAGATGGCCATGACGTGTACAATGGAGTGCCAAAGGTTGTGTTTCTGTCCTTAAGATCTTTACCTACTAATTATATAAGAAAAAAAAGATGTTTACCTACTACTAAGTTGTTTTCCCCCCCTCATGTTGTGGATTTTCTTGTGGCAGGATTATACTGGGGACGATGTTACTGTTGACAACTTTTTTGCAGTTCTCCTTGGAAATAGAACTGCTCTTACAGGGGGCAGTGGGAAGGTTGTGGATAGTGGTCCTAATGATCATATTTTTGTATATTATAGTGATCATGGGGGTCCTGGTGTGCTTGGTTAGTAGCTCTTTACAACCTTTCGTTGATTGCAGGTCTTATTTTTATAGGATTTGTACTCTTGAGCACCAATTTGTTCTCAGAATTTGTCACAGAATTACATCTCTGGAAGTATCTGTTCAGCAGATAAAACTTTGAATCCCCACCATTCCCTTTTTCATGATCATGCTTTTTTACATTGGTAATGATATGTCCAATCTCTACTGTAACCCTTGAAATATACTGAGTGGTCCAACCTGATTATGTCAGTCGTGTTTCCAAGAAGCTACATATTAAGAAAAAAAATTTATTTTCCAATAAGCTCATCAGATCTTAAACTTGTTTAAAATAGTCAAGAATCTAAGTGCATGTTTGGGATTGCAGTAGGAAATATAGCTTATAACTTTAGGGCTTATAGCTTAAATAATAAGCTCTATACTTTAAAAGCTGTTTACTGTTTGATAAACATGTATCTAAAGCACTTTTAAAGTTAGTTACATTAATTTTTTTAAAATATAGTTATCTGCAGGAGCTTTTCGATAAAAACTTCAATTTGGTGTTTTTAAAAAAAGTAGAATTTCAGCTTTTTTAGGTGATTAAAGCAAATTTTATAAGTTTACCAAACATATCATTTTTTTCTTTAAAAGAGCTTTCAAACAGTTAAAAGCACTTTTTAAACTTTCAAACTCAATCCCAAACAGGATCTAAGATGGAGTTTGGAGAAATGAGTTTTTATGCTATTAAATAAATTTTATCAGGATTAGTTTACAAATGTTTTTTTTTTTTATTGGCACCGGGTGTCCGAAACAGCATCCCGAGTAATCCTAGGGGTGCACAAGCCCTTGCCAAGGAGTTACCCACAAGTGCACCTTGGGTAATTCAAAGGGAAAACCCCCAAGCCCGATGGCCCCTAGAGATTGTTCACACTATTATTGCTTGCAATTATAAATGATTTGATTTGTTGATGAATTTTATATTTTGTTAGCCATATTGTAATCTTTTGCCAGGGATGCCTACCAATCCTTACCTCTATGCTGAAGATCTGATAGAGGTCCTGAAGAAGAAGCATGCTTCAGGGACCTATAAAAGTTTGGTATGTAATTAGTTTAACTGTCATTTCCTTTAGGCACATTATGTTTTGGTAGGAACTTAACTTTTAAGCTGGACTACTTTGTAAAATTATAGGTATTTTATCTTGAAGCATGCGAGTCTGGTAGCATATTTGAGGGCCTCCTTCCTGAAGGTTTGAACATCTATGCAACTACAGCAGCAAATGCAGAAGAGAGCAGTTGGGGAACTTATTGCCCTGGAGATAATCCTAGTCCTCCACCTGAGTATGAAACCTGCTTGGGGGACTTGTATAGTGTTGCTTGGATGGAAGACAGGTATGTTTGACATTTCTGATTGAGAATTCATGTCATAGAATAAAAGAAAAAGCTGCTTGCAAACATCTCTCCCAAAAAAAAAAAATGAAAAATATGTCATATTGTGGAAATCTTGGATATTAAACGGATGTTGGCTGATACCTATTCCATGTTTTTCCAATGCTCAACATGTAGCATATCATGCAGCTTTACCTCTTCAGTTGTTTTGATTTGATCACCATTGTTAAGGTGTTTTGTTATGACGAACTACAAAAATTTAGAGCATAAAAATTATATTCTCCACGTTTCACATTTTTATGTGAGTTTTTTAACAGTCTGAATTTGTGGTCAGTGACATTCACAATATGCGGACAGAAACCTTGCACCAGCAGTATGAACTGGTAAGCTCAGTTACTCCCAGTGATATTACTGGTAGAGTTAATGTTTGTTGCCGTGCACTTATAATATTTTAGTCTAATTTGGGTCATGGTGGGCATTGTTCTTTCATTACAACAATGAGTTCAAATACAAGGACCATAGATGTGTGTCTCAAGTGCCTTGTCTAGTTGCCATTTGGGATCTTATGGAGTACTGATAGCATTTTATGTGTTAGTGATGCTGCCCTTCCTGTTACCAGGGTAACACCTTTTTGGTTTGGTAACATTTATCTTGTAAAGATAAATGTTACAAGATAAATGTTTATCTTTACAAGATGGGTGGGAATGGGCTTTTGTAGGCTTATATGGGCCGAACGTGGACAGGGAAAGGAGGAGGCTTTGGGAAGAGCTGGCGGGTTTGCTTTCGGTTTGGGATATACCATGGTGTGTAGGGGGAGACTACAGCATCACACGATTCCCTAGTGAGAGATCAGGACATTTCCGGAATTCTGTGGCTATGGAGGAGTTCTCCGAATTCATTTTTGAGCTAGATCTCATGGATCTCCCCCTGACAGGGGGTGAGTTCACTTGGTCCAACGGACGGGTTTGGTCGAGACTAGATAGATTTCTTGTATCTCCCTCATGGGAAGCACATTATCCGGAGGTGTGTCAAAAACGGTTGGACCGAGTAAGCTCAGATCACTATCCGATTCTACTAGATTGTGGGGGCATCCGAAGTGGTCGTAGGTACTTCAAGTTTGAAAACATGTGGCTTGCAGTGGATGGGTTTGTAGAGATGGTCCGTACTTGGTGGTCCTCGTATCATTTCATTGGAACTCCAAGTTTTATTCTGGCATGTAAGTTGAAGGCTTTGAAAAAAGATCTGAAAAAATGGAACTTGGAAGTTTTTGGTCACATCGATAATCAGAAAGCTACACTTTTGGAGGAACTACAAGATTTAGAAAGGAGGGAGCTATTGGGAGATACCTCGGAAGAGA
The DNA here is from genome assembly GCA_011037825.1 of Carya cathayensis. Lineage (NCBI taxonomy): Eukaryota > Viridiplantae > Streptophyta > Magnoliopsida > Fagales > Juglandaceae > Carya > Carya cathayensis. The sequence continues at coordinate 761,840 of QGSO01000191.1, forward strand.
TGATTCTGAGGAAGGGAACGGTTTTGGCGAATTTGGAGAGGGTCCTCGTGTCAGAGGAGATCTCATGGCGCCAAAAATCTAGAGCTCTTTGGCTAAAAGAAGGCGACAAATGCACGAAGTACTTTCATAGAGTGGCTAATTCTCACCGGCGCAATAATGCTATTGAGTCTCTACACACAGATAATCAGGTGCTCTCTTCTCCTTCTGATCTAGAAGACCATATTGTGAATTATTATGAGTGCCTTCTTTCAGAACCAGCTGTTTGGAGGCCAAAGTTGGATGCTTTATCCTTTAAAACAATTGATCCTCAAAGTGTGAATATCTTGGAGAGACAATTTGAGGAAGAGGAGATTTACAAGGTCATCTCTGGTATGGCCAAGGATAAAGCTCCGGGGCCAGATGGTTTCTCAATGGGGTTCTTTCAAACTTGCTGGGACATCGTTAAAGGTGATGTTATGCAAGTCTTTAGTGAATTTCATCTGCTCCAAAAGTTTGAAAAATCTCTTAATGCGACGTTCATTGCTCTCATCCCTAAAAATCATGGGGCTTCGATTATTGAGGAATTCCGCCCCATAAGCTTGATCAGTGGAGTTTATAAGATTATTTCGAAGGTCCTTGCCAACCGTCTAAGCCCGGTGCTGGAACATATTGTCTCCAAGCCTCAGAATGCTTTTATTCGGGGAAGACAAATTCTTGACTCGGTGCTCATTGCAAATGAATGTTTGGATCACAGATTGAGGGAGGGTGAACCAGGCCTTTTATGCAAGCTCGACATGGAGAAGGCCTATGACCATGTGAACTGGGATTTCCTTTTATATATGCTGAAGAGGTGTGGTTTTGGGGATAGGTGGATTGCTTGGATACGACACTGCATCTCAACAGCTCGGTTTTCAGTTCTAGTTAATGGTACGCCAGCTGGTTTCTTTAACAGTTCTCGAGGTTTGAGGCAAGGAGACCCTTTATCTCCCCTGCTGTTTGTTATAGTTATGGAGGCTCTTAGCCAGATGGTTCAGGCAACTGTTAGCGGAGAGTTCTTATCTGGCTTCAAGGTGGGTAACGGCACGGTTATGATCTCTCATCTATTATTTGCAGATGATACCTTACTCTTTTGTGAAGCAAATAAGAACCAGATTCAAACTCTACGGGCACTGTTACTTTGCTTTGAAGCAGTATCGGGACTTAAGGTGAATCTTGGTAAATAGAATCAGCTTCTGGCGGGATGTGTGGTGTGGAAATCAAGCATTGGAAAGAGCTTTTCCGAACCTTTATTGTATTGCTGCTAATAGGGAGGCTTCAGTGGCGGATATGCGGCCTCACTATCATGGTACTAATCAGTGGAATGTTCTATTCAATAGGGACTTCCATGATTGGGAACTATCTTCGGTATCAGATTTTCTCAGCATCCTATACTCTATGGGGACTCCAATAGCACAGGGCGATTGTATAAAATGGAGATATAATAACCAGAAGAAATTTACTGTTAAGGCGTATTACAAAATTTTGATCACACAAAACCTCCCTACGTTCCCATGGAAGAATATTTGGCAGTCCCGGGTGCCATCCAAAGTAGCCTTCTTTGTGTGGAACGCGGCTCTTGGGAAGATCTTGACCACCGATAACTTGAGGAAGAGGGGGTGTGTAGTGATGGATTGGTGTTATATGTGCAAAAAGAATGGTGAATCTGTGGATCACCTTCTATTACATTGTGAGGGCACAAGGGTGATATGGGACGAGATTTTCCAAAGGGTAGCCCACAAGGTAGCCCACAAGTAGCTGCAGTATGGAAGATGATTCCGCTATGTATTATGTGGTGTGTTTGGTCGGAAAGGAATGCGCGGTGTTTTGAAAACAAAGAACGCAACATGGAGGAGCTAAAGAACTTCTGTTTTCAAACTTTAATGCTTTGGTTTTCTGCTATTGTACTAAACGGGGACAATGTTCATGATTTCTTATCTTTAACCTCGCGAGCATAGAATGTATCTAGGTATCTTATGTACACTTCCTGTGTGCACGGGTTATGCCTGTTATTTTCGGAGCAATAAAATTTATCTTTTACCTATAAAAAAAAAAACATTTATCTTGTAAAAGAAATGAGTTCATTATGCTGGCATTCACAGGTCAAAACAAGGACTGCTAGCGAAAATTATGCTTACGGCTCTCATGTCATGCAATATGGTGACATAGATCTTAGCAAGAACAATCTCTTTGTGTATATCGGTACAAATCCTGCAAATGACAACTACACTTACATTGATGAAAACTTTTTGAGGCCATCTAAGAAGGCGATCAACCAGCGGGATGCCGATCTTGTCCATTTCTGGGATAAGGTTTGTTTCTCTATTATGCCTTGTGGAATTTTTCTTTTGCTCTTGCCCTTCATTCCTACTAATGCAAGGGGCTCGATTATAACAAACATGGGTCATCAAATTTAACCTTTTTATCTTGATTCAAACTCTAATGCTCTAGTTGCAAGCGTAGGTATTAAGGTGTTCTGCAGTATATAGTGGCAACAATATAACATTTTGGTCGGAAGCTTTCAGCCTTTAATTTTAGCTATAACTGTTGCTTTTCTTGCTATATCTGTGGGCAGTTCCGCAAGGCTCCAGAAGGCTCTCCCAGGAAAGTTGAAGCTCAGAAGCAGTTTGTTGAAGCTATGTCACATAGGATGCATGTAGATGAGAGTGTCAAACTTGTCGGGAAGCTCCTATTTGGAATTGAGAAAGGTCCAAAGGTTCTCAACAATGTTCGACCTGCTGGGCAACCTCTTGTTGATGACTGGGGCTGCCTTAAGACTCTGGTAATATTACCAATCCCCAGCATCTCCTTCATCTCTGCGAACACTTACTTATTCTATTCGGATTGTTTTAACCAAAAATAACCCAGATCCAGTAACAGCTCATTTGGCTGCCACATAGAGACTGGGAGTAGAAAACTACCACAATTTTTCTCTTCTAATTTCTTGTTGGAAAATATCAGTGGGACCATTGACTTGAAGAATTAGCTGAGATTTTTAGCATAGATATATTCTGTGGCTGCTATGTTTATGGGTTAAATGCGTGCCATGATAAATCGTCTTTGTAGGTGCGGACTTTTGAGTCACATTGCGGATCACTATCTCAGTACGGGATGAAACACATGCGGGCCTTTGCAAACATTTGTAATGCTGGGATTCTGAAGGAGCGGATGGCTGATGCATCGGCTCAGGCTTGTGTCTCCTTTCCATCTGGGCCTTGGAGCTCTCTGCACAAGGGATTCAGTGCATGATTCAGCCTCAACGCATGACTTGAATGCCAAAACTTGAAATGTGGTGATATACATAAATATTATATTGTCTTGCTGTATTTTAATGATGGCTCTTATGATTGCTTCAGTGTAAAATGTAAATAGAATCAAAAGATCTTCAGACAGGCTTCTCTGTACTGGACTACATATTTGAAATTTAATTAATATGACAGTACTTGTATTGTTGATATGAATTTGCACCTGATTTTCTTATGTAACCAGAGCAGCTGGTGTTAGGGCTATATATATTCTTCTGCCGTTCAAGGATCAGATCAGAAATCACTATATCAAAAATAACTCCGAGCTGATGAAGTTCAACTTGAAAAGCCAAGGAAAATATGGTGATCTATAAGGTATATCCATCATTCTTGTGCTTGAATTGGAGGGCCTATGAAGACCAACATCAAGGTGGATTGCTTGTACACATCAAGCTTTGACAAGGTCAATTTAAGAGGATTTCACAATCATGGGGCTATATGTTGTGGTACAAGTACTCTTAAGAGTGCTAGACCTAGAGCTGTACCCTGTTAATCTTTTCTTTTCCTTCCTAAAATTATGCTCCCTTGCTTAAAAACGTCTTTCCGCACATAAAATCTATAAACAAAGAATAAATTAGATAACTTAATGCGACAGAATAGATTAATGTTGAGTCCTTTTTTAATTGTAGAGTAGACTTGACTACCGAATTAAATCATATTAATTTATAAATTAGTTTTTTTTATAATTTTCTTTGTAAGAACAAATTAATTTTAAATTAGTTTCCACTCTTATTAGACTCTGTTTGTATCCTATTAGAATATGACAAGTTCTGATATGTTCAAACTTATTTTTTTAGACATGTTTGATTTACAAAAAGATTTTTATAGATATAAATTTATAAAACAACACGGTTTGATATGGTAGATTAGATTATATTTTAACTAAACGAGATTCTTCATTCAAATGTAAATAGAAGTCTTAGATATCCAAGCCGAAAAGATATCAAAATTGTATTGTAAATAGTAAGATCTTGGCCAAAGAAACCATTAGAAATGCATATAATCTAAAGTGGAAGGTAAGGATTTCTTTTAGAAAATAGATTTATGACAAATATATTCAAGATACAAGTACAAAAACTAATTAACTCCATATTTTACACTCTCCATATAATATAAAAAGGTATTAATCTTTTAACCTTTTTTTATAGATATATATACCTACTCCATAGTTACCATATCATATATATATATATATATATATATATATATATATATATATATATATATATATATTAGAAAAATGATTTAACCATAAAAGGATTTCAGAAAAATAAGTTCATAAATTGACGTAATTAGATGATACGTCAAATTATAAAATTATTTTTATTACAAAATAAAAATAATTTTATTTTGCCTCGTCATTCGCTCCTCTGTTTGCCCAACTTCACTGTGTGACACCCTTCCCTCTGCCCAGCCCCCTGTGGTCTTGAGTTTGTGCTGAAGTGTGGTTGAACTCTGTTTCACTGCCCCTCTTCTCAGCTTTGTAGGTAACTCCACTACCATTTTCCCTTCCTTATTATTGAGTTCTACTTGTGTAATGAGAGAGTTGAATTTTGAGGCAAATTTTGGGTTTTATGAGATGGGTATTGCAGGTTAGGGCATGGAGATGGCTGCTATACTCAGTTGATAGCATTTGTGTTGTTGTATTTTGAGAAGAAACCTTTCTGAGTTTTTTTGAGTTGATAGCGTTAGGGCATGGAGATGGGTATTGCAGCTTAGGGCATAGAGATAACTACTATATTGGACAGAAAATATGGAGATGGCTTAGAGCATGGAGATGGGTATTGTAACTTAGGGCATGGAGATGGGTTGCTTGGCTTTACAAAGGAGAGGGAAAATGGGAGGAGACGAGGGCTCGAGCTTTACTGGAGAGATGGGATTGCTTGGCTTCACAGAGAAGAGTGGTGTCAGGCACGAGAAAGGAGTTTGGGACAGAGCCGATTCATTTCTCAATGAATCTAGTGGCAATGTTAGGTGTAGGGTGTGTAATTATTGAACTAGTTGATGAGAAGATTTTTCCTTTTATATATGACTATGAGGTGGTAGATGTTGGAAAACTCTATTGTCTTATAACTAACCATGGTTGGCACAATATAGCTCCATGCCTGATTCGGATCCTTCGCAGACACCCTTAAAGGTTCCGTTAGTTCAGTAGATGCCGTGAGAGTGACTCAATTTCAAGGCGAATGATCAGGTCCAAAAAATGCCATAACGAGATTGAAAGAATGAAAGAATGTGCATTGAAGTCTAAGAACAAGTATAGAGGGAGATGGTGGTTCAGATGGAATGTGTTATGTCACTGCTGTAGGATTGCAGTGGCATGAAAAGAAGAAAAAAAACTAGTTTTATCAATATTATCGTTGTTTAGGCCTTTTAATATCTAATTTTGCAATTTTATAAGACATTAATAGTTGTTATATATATGGTATAATATGATATAATTTGTATGTTTTTTTAATTTTATAAAATTAGTATTTCTTATATGTATATTTGAATCTATTAATTCATATTCAAATCAACATTCAAACATAATAATACCAAATACTAACAAAGCATTCGAACATAAGACACAAAAGTTTGAATGTACTCACCCTCAATTGAATAAAATGTTCAAATTATTAATGCTTAAACAAACATCTGAATACGCGTTACATTCGAATGTTCCTTCGTTAACATTCATACTAACATCTGTATAACGTTCGGATGCTTCTTTGTTAACATTCGAACTGACATCCGAACAAATAAGATAGTTAACGTTCGGACATAAACATGATATGTTTGAAATATAACCAACGAGTGCCAACTTTTGTAGTTCGAATGTCAATTGATCAGGTTTACATTCAAGCATTCAATTGGACGTTCGAATGTTACTTTTTGTGATAGATTTCAACTATCACAAAAAAGTTACACATGTTTCAATGTTACATTAGACGGAAGACTTCCAACCGTCACTAAAAATATAGTTTGTGATGGTTGAATAGTAAACCGTCACCAATTATTTTCTGCGATGCATTTTAGGTGACGGTTGTAGTGATGGTTTCAAATCGTCACCAAATATGTTTAGTGACGATTTTTGTTATCACAAAACATAAAATATGTTGTAGTGTATATAAAATAATCTCATAAACTAATCAAATATATGTCTTAATGTGATTTATGACATCATCACACACAGCTAGCGGTGAAAGGAATTAAATCGTCGAAAAAGGGAAAGGGGTCTAAAAAGAGGATCAGAAGGAAGCAGAAGAAAAGGTGGTGGTCATGAAGCCGCTCATGTGGTTCAAGCTTGCAGCCTAAACCTGGAAGCGTTTTCCCTAAGAAAAGAATGTTGGTTAAGAGCTTAATGCAGCTTGAGCCCTTTATGCAAACCCTAGCCAAAATTTTCCGACCTCACTATCCCTATCTAACTCTCCCTCTAGTTGGGCCTATTAATCCAGCTCCATCCTTTCACCACCAAAAATCATCACATAAAGAGCTAATCCGTAACGTTTTATATATATATATATATATATATATATGACAGAAATTAATATGCGGCTAATTATTTTATGTTTTTTTTTTTTTTTTGGTTTAATTTTATCTGGCGTAATAGTGTGAGCCACAAATTAAAGCAATTATTTAAGCTGGAACTCTTACAAATCCCAAGATGTACTCTTACAATATAAGTATTATTGTTTTTTTTTTTTAAATATATTTTGAGGGTTCATGAATAAAATCTTAGCTTTTCCGACCACCTGAAAGTTGTATGAATCACTTCAATATATACTGAATGGCCTTTAATATATATATAAATAAAAGCTTGTCTATTCCCTTTTATTTATTTATTTATTTGATAGTGAATATTGTTTCATTTATTTATAAAATGGACAATTACAACTTCTAATTTGAGAAATATAAGCCAAATTTTAAACTTTTCTTACTCTCCAACTCACAAATTTTTTTGCGGCTAATAGGGTCTTGTCTAACGCTTTCAGATTAACCATTTGAAAGATAGACTTCCAGACCAACTGTTTGAGAGATAAAACTCTGTCTTAGACCTAAGACAATCCACAAAACTCTCCCTCCTAAGAACATCCACATTGGTCTATGTATATGCATATGTAAAGTCATATTTGCATAATATAAAGCTAAATTCATCTATATTGAATTATGCATCTTCAAATATTTACATAGTTATGAATAGTACATTTACATATTTGAAGATCTACTATTCACTCTCCAAAACATATTTTACTCATTCTTTCTCTCTCCTCCCACTCTCTTTCTACATATTTTACCTTTAAATATTTTATATATTTTACTCATTCACTCTCTAAAAAATATTTTATCCAAATATTTTACATATTTAAAAATCAAACCGTGCATCTCTCTCACAGGTTATGAGTACATGTATTGGATGCTAATTGCATGTATTAACCCAATACATGGAAATCGCAAACTCTATAAAAAAAAGGTAAAAAAAATATTGATAATATTTTATTATTATTTTATCTCAAATTTGTATGAATTAATATGAGAGTTTTGCTTGCATGGTAAAGTGGATCTCTAAATAATATGATTTTGTATATGCATATACATAAACTAACGTGGATGCTGAGTTTTCATTGACCTATAATCCTCGCAATAATGAATAATTATGAGGAAAAAATCATCCTACTTTATTTAATGGCGGTTTTCTGAGAAGAGAGGACCAACAACTAATTCCTTTTTAGAAGATATGGTACGTCGTCCATCGTACCATATTTTTTTGGTACTGACTACTTCCATCCACATTAATTAAATATATAGCTTATTTAATTGGTTCATTCCATGTCGGCAAGCCAATTAAATGTAGATCACAATTACAATCAAGATTTTCTATATAATTAATTAAATGTAACATTAAATATCTTTATTATGTCCGCCACACGTTCAATTTATTCATCTCGATTCGACCGATATTATATAAATATAAATATATATATATATATTACATAATAAATATAAATATTGTTACACATTATTATTCGTAAATTAACACTTGAAATCTTTAGCTTATAATATTGATTAGCTTTAAAAATTATTTATATATTTAATGATTATTGGAATTACTCATTTTCTTTTTTAAAAACAAAAGTCTGTACTTTCTGTAATTTCCACGATTTTAGTTTATTATCAACCTAGCTATCCTTAATCATCTTCCTTCTATTATAATAAAAAAATAGAGTAATGTTACTTATAATTATTTTTACATATTTCCTATACACACTATTAATATAATTGATTGGATCAATTTTTTTTAATATACAAATAATTACATTAATAAAATATGTAAAAAATAAGTAAAAATAACTATATTCATAAATATTTTTTAAAAGAAATATTTGGCCCAAGCCCACTCATATCCATGCCCAAGCATAGACTAAAGTAAGGTACTATTCGGGAAAAGGAAACTATATTTATAATTGTGAAGTATTGTGTAATTATTTTAAAAAATTAATAAATATGAGATTTAAATTAAAAAAATTAATTTTTTAATAATAAATTTAATTTTTTAAAAAATTACTGTATATTATTTATATATAATTTTATATAACTATTCATAGCATTCCTATAGAAGGAAAGTTCAACACTTCCTCCAATTAAAATAAAAAATAAAAATTTGAGCTCCTACATACGTGTGACGTTAAGAGCATCCTTATTAGTTTAGTTAAATTCATCTTTAAACTTGACTAATATTAAAACTTCTTTGTATTTATCTATTTTATCTAAATTGAATCTTCATCTAAATTGAATCTCCACATCAGATTAGTTATTCATTTTCTATATAATAATAAAATATTATTAAATTAATAATTTTTTATTTAATTTATTTTATCACATTTTGTATTTCTACCAATTAAATTTTAATAATAATTATGTTCTAATTAAATTAATATTACAAGAATTTTAATTAATTTAATTTATTTGTTTGGAATGGAAAATTAATATTTTAATGTTTAATAAATAAATAGTAATTATTTATCTGTGGCCAAGTAAAAATTTAAATTATTTTAAGGAAAAGTCTGTATGCCCCCGGGGAATAACCCCGCCGCGGCCTCGTGGCCTACGTGGTGTAATAATCAAAACGGTGTCGTTTTGATTTTGGCTAAATCTCTCTCCTCTCTCGCATTCAATGTTGGCATCATCCCCGTCTTCCCTCATCTCTCTCTTCTATCATCTGCCTCCCTCGAGCCACACTTCTCCCTCTCTTCTCCCCATCTCTTCTCCCATAACCCTAATCAGCCAAATCTCCCTCTCTTCTCCCCATCTCTTCTCCCGTAACCCTAATCGGCCAAATCTCCCTCTCTTCTCCCCATGGTTATTCCCGTAACCCTAATCGGCCACTTCTCCCTCTCTTCTCCCCATCTCTTCTCCCGTAACCCTAATCGGCCAAATCTCCCTCTCTTCTCCCCATAGTTATTCCCGTAACCCTAATCGGCCACTTCTCCCTCTCTTCTCCCCATCTCTTCTCCCGTAACCCTAATCGGCCAAATCTCACTCTCTTCTCCCCATGGTTATTCCCGTAACCCTAATCGGCCAAATCTCCCTCTCTCTCAACCCTGTCATCCGTAACCTATCTTCTCCACATTTCTCAAACCCTAACCCTAACATTTCTCAAACCCTAACCCTAATATCTCCGTCGTCCTCCCTCTCCCCCGAACCTCCATTTTTGACGTCGTCACCTCTGTTCTTGCCTATTGCGGTTTCCGTTTTCGACCCGTCGAAGACTAACAAGGTAATGAATCTCTCTCTTATCTCCCTCAGTTAAGCCTGTGAGGTTCTGTTAAGTAGGTTTTCTTCGATTCATTACAATTGTTGGGTTACAATTTTAAGCCTGTGCGTGGGTTTCTGTTGGGTTATATGCCGTGGGTTTCTGTTGGGTTATATGCCGTGGGCTGCTGTTGGGTTATATAAGTGGGTTTTGATTTCATGATTCTGGTTGGGTTATTGATTGTTGGTTTCTGTTGGGTTATATGCCGTGGGTTTCGATTTCATGATTCTGGTTGGGTTATTGCGTGTTGGTTTCTGTTGGGTTATATGCCGTGGGCTGCTGTTGGGTTATATAAGTGGGTTTTGATTTCATGATTCTGGTTGGGTTATTGATTGTTGGTTTCTGTTGGGTTATATGCCGTGGGTTTCGATTTCATGATTCTGGTTGGGTTATTGATTGTTGGTTTCTGTTGGGTTATATGCCGTGGGTTGCGATTTCATGATTCTGGTTGGGTTATTGATTGTTGGTTTCTGTTGGGTTATATGCCGTGGGTTGCGATTTCATGATTCTGGTTGGGTTATTGCGTGTTGGTTTCTGTTGGGTTATATGCCGTGGGTTTCGATTTCATGATTCTGGTTGGGTTATTGATTGTTGGTTTCTGTTGGGTTATATGCCGTGGGTTGCATTATGGTTGGGTTATTGTTTGCTTGTTGTGTGTTTATGATTGGTTGGGGGGTTGTATTATCTTTTCTGGGTTTTGTTTTACTTTAGGGTGGTTTGGCATTGTCCTAATGAAATGTGTTTACTTTGATTAATGTTTTTGGTTGCTGGGATTGACTATGACATTATTTTATATCATATTGGATTGTTGAATTGATCTTGGTTTTTTTATAAAAATTGAATATCGTTACAACATAAATATATGGGAATAAAGAGGATTATTGTTGAAAGTGTGATTGTTTGCTATTAATAGAAGACCTTCAACATTCCGCAGTATCATCTTCAAGAATTGGTGTTCTATTTTCTGAAGTTATGAAGTTGCTAATTTTAGTTGTTAATAGGCTAGGTAATGAAGTGGCTGATACACTAGCTAGACATGCTTAGAATGTTGAAACAATTGAGATGTGGTGGGATTGTTTTCATATTTAGATTGACGTTTGATTGTTTTATGCATCTCTACACTTTCTTCCGATTGTTATTTGTTTCGAGTTTTATTCTTATTTGAGCTATATAATTATGGTTGGGTTATTGTTTGTGGGTTTCTGTTGTGGGGTTGTTATTATCATATTGGATTGGTTGGGTTACTGATGAATGGTTGTGTTTATGATTGGTTGGGGAGTTGTTATTATCTTTTCTGGGTTTTGTTTGAGGGTGGTTTGGCATTGTTATTATCCAAGAAGTCATTACATTGTTTTATGGGGGTTCATATTAGAATGTCATCATCATCCTCATCAATATCTTCATCATCTTTTCCCAAACGTATTTTGGGTCAAACATTGTGCTTCTGCGAGCTTGAAGCCACTTTGAAATGGTCTACAACTGCAAAAAATCCCAAACGACCGTTTTTGGGGTGTTCAAAATACAATACCCAAGTAACCACACTAATTAGATGCCACGACCATCTTTTAATATATAATTTTTAATTTTCAGTACAGTTCAATTATTTATAATGATTTTTCTGAAATCATTAGGGGTTACTATACTGTAAGTTTTTCAAGTGGTTGGATGGTAATAAAGTGACTGAGCTACAAGTTCGAGAAAGGGCCAACGAACTGTTAAAGAAAGAGAAAGAGGTTGACAAAATACTCGAGCATCTAGAGAAGAGAGAGATGGAGCTGCGTAAGATAGTGGATCGCCTTGAGAGAGTGGAGATCGTACTAACCAAAAAAATCGACGAGGATATGCAAAAGGAGTTGGTGCATGCAACACAAGAAGCTAAAATAAGGCGTTTAGCTGCCCTACTTCGGATTTATTGTTGTTTTGCCTTTGTACATGCATGTTACCTAGTTTTATATTAGTCCTTTTGGGATTTGTAGTTCTTAGTTCATTGTTAGCTCAAATAATGTTGTACATTTGTATTATTTTCTGGTATTGGCTCAATTTGGGATTTTAGTTACTAGTGCTCAAATTTGTAGTTATTTGGTGGAATTGGAAGCACCAACGCTTCACAAGAAACTAATGTTCTGCATATTGGAACTTTTGGCATGAGTAATAGATGGTTTCAGAAGTAGGATTTTAATCCTTCTTTTTTTTTCTCGTATTATTTTCTGAAGGCACTATGACATTTAGAACATAGGATGCGTTCAATTATTTGCACAATTACATCCCGCTGAATTGTTTCCAACTTCAGTTTACAACCCGCTCAAATACACCTGATTTTAGTTCTCAACTTCACAATCTGAATCACTAAAATCTCCAAGCACTAATAATTCATTTCAACGTAACGTGCTGCTCAAAATACCTGCATACTTTCCAACAAATTGGTCACAAACCGAAATGTTCCAACAGAACTTCCAACTTCACAATATCTCAAATAATTTCTGGGCATGAACACTTAAATGCTCAAATACATGCCTATTTTCCAACAAATATTTCACAACCCCAAATGCTCAAATACACCAACAGAATTTCCAAGTTCACAATATCCCAAATAATTTCTGGGCATCAACACAATACCCAAAATAAATTTATCTCAAATACATGCCTATTTTCCAACAAATATTTCACAAGCCCAAATGCTCAAATACACCAACAGATATTCCAAATTCATTGCAAACAAAATAATTTCTCAGCATGAACACTTCATCCCAAAATAAATTCATCTACCAGGCATATAATTAGTAACAATATCTTTTAAAACTAATTAACTTGCTCAAATAGTTGCTCACATACATGCTTTTTTCCAACTTAACTTCACAAAATGAAATGCTCAAATACACTTAAATTCTTTCCAATCCGTGATAAATTCGCTCCAATCCATGATAAATGTTTCCAAATTGGATTTAATTGGGAACCCATTATTGCAAAGGTTGTGATCCATCCAATCCAACTTGCATCTGTAAATATTAAAAAGAAAATATTTTATTTTTGTAATAGAGAATACTTCACAAACGAGAAAATGAGGCAGGATCACTTACGCTTTCTTGACTCTGCATCACTATTTCTTGTGGCTGGGTTCCAAAAAGAATTGAAGCCGTGCTTTCTCTCTCTGGCATTGGCTGTTGACACACACACTCATCAAATTAAACTAAATAATTGGTATCCTCGATATACTTATACTAAATAACATACCTGCATGTTAGACACATCAAGCTCAAAAGGGCCAAATAAATTCCTGCATACTTCCACAACAGGCATATCTTCTCTTTCCGTGACTCGAACCCGCTGTACTCCTTCTCGCTAAAAATGTCGAGACAAATAAAAATACATTACATTACATCTTTTAATTCATTTATAAAATAAATTCTAAACTCAAATAATATTTTTATGCACCTCTTTACGCTTCCCCTTTGCTGGTGCTTTCTTCGTCTTTGCTTTCGCTTTCTGCATGTCTATCTCCATCCTGGATGCTCTCCTCAGAGATGGAGGTCTGCCTTTTCCTTTAACCACATGTGGGCTGTAACAGCCCGCTAGAAATTCAATGGTGGAATTTCTATAGACATTAGAAACCTCGTGAAAACCCCATAAGTTTTTACGAATCGGCTAATCGCATAAGTTCTAGTCTGTCAACATAGTTAGTATTATCACTCACTATGGTGCCAGAAATGCGATTTTATTTGTTTGAGGTAGTTAGAAGTGTCAGATTACGTTATAGTTTACGCCACTAGACTCAGTTGAATATTTAGGATTTTTCAGTACTAAGTTTATTATGCACTTTTTCGGAGTGAATAGTAACCTCGATAAGCGTACTAAGTGCAGTGGTTTCAAAATCACAGTGTGAAATGTCCAAATTAGGTTAGAGAAGTTTTATTTGAACACTTGGCAAGATCTTAACCACACATAATGAATAGTATTAGATACTTGGCACAAAGAGAAACCATTAGATGGATTTGTGAAGGAAATCAATGTGTGAGATCATGCCACCTAAGCAAAACAGTTTTTTTTCATCTGATCAACCAAATTGAGTTAGATCAAGAGGGTTTCAACCCTAGTAAAACCCTAAATGGTTGAAATCCATTTGAAACCCCAAAAACTTGGTTGAAACCGAAACCCTAAACGGTTTCCCCAAACCCTAAAGTTGGCATTCAAACCCTTTTTGATCCAATTTCTAGCATTGTGTTTAATCACTTGATTAAATCACTTTCACATGCTATTAATTTCTCAAATTCCTATTATGACATCTTTATCCAACATTTTAAACCTTAGAAATTTGATTGGGCCAAGAAAAATTGGATTTGGGCTTGATAGCATCTCAAACCCTAACCAAACCCCCTTTAAACCCCAAATTGAAGCCCACTTGGTTGAGGCCCACTAAGGCCCACTAAAGCCCACGAATTTTGGCCACCTTGGCATAGCTTCTTGGAGAAATTTCCTCCCCCACTTGGCAGACCATTCATTGCATCAAGTTGCACTCAATAATATGGAGGAACCCACCCCATCAAGTCCCATGTCTCATAGCTTTTGTAGGTTGTCCTTTGCCCCCCACTATCCTCTACTTTATGTCACATGTCTACACCTCCACTCAATGATCATTAAGGTCCAAATATTCCCCCTACAGAAGTCTTGAGTCGTGCAAGACACACTTACTTCACTTTAATCATTTCTTCACCCCATTCTTAGAGAGAAACCCAAAAGAGCTCTCTCGGGCAGATTTCTGTGTCTTTTTGCGTGGAGATTCTCTACCCTTTGTAAGTATTTTCACACAATGACTCCTTCATAAAAGTTGTTCCTCTTTGAGTCTAGTTTCCGTAGATAGTATTTTTTGGATCATTCCATGGTCATTTGGTCGGTCAAAAGTATTTTTAACCATGGAAAGGTCATTCTGGGCGTGAATCTGGAGAGTATGTTATGTTTTGGAGTTTTTGACCAAGCTAATGGACATATCTTGGTCCGAAAATTTTATGGAGTGTTCTTAGAATGTGTTTAAGAGTTTTCATTGAGGTTTTGTTGCATGAATAAAGCTTTTGATGATAGATTTTATTAGATCTAGAAACTTGAAAACTGGAAGTGGCAAAACAGTTTTTATTTGGATAAAGTTTGAATATTTCGAGGTTTGATCTTACTCTAAAGGCTTTGATATTTTTATATGATGATCCTAAGTCTCTTATTTTCATGTTAGGATGTTATTTTGGAGATATTTAGTATTAGTTTCAAAGATATGATTTTTCTATGCAAGAGAATTTCGGTTAGGCCTAAGATTTGATGTTTTTAGGTTAGATCCATGTTTTATTGGGTTTTAGCCATGTGATTTTAATTTTGATGGTTGGATATTCTTTAGGACACTTTTTAAACCATGTGATACTTTATTTCAAAGATCTCACCTTCTTAAGCCATTGATCAAGAGATTTATCAAACTAGTTAAGAAAAAGTTTCTGTTTTTGGACTAAGTGTAAAATCAAAAACTCCAAGTGTTATTTTTGTGATTTTGGTGACTTTAGTTTGATGATTTAAAGCATGGTTTATCTGAGGATGATGTTATGAATATGTTAGAAGTAAGATTTGATTTTTTGGAATTCTTGGAGATGTTTTGATTTAAGGGCAAAGCTTGTGATTAGTGTTTTGATCTTTTTACAAAAAAGTTTGGTGTTGATTATTAGCTTTTTCTAAAGGGATGTTTTAATTATGGTTTTAAACTTAGGATTGGAAGATGTTTGTTGCAAAATTTTGGTTTAAGCATGAATTTTGAAGTTGGAAGGAATTGCAACAAAAATCAAGAGAAATGGCCTATGGATGTTTCGGCCATAGTGTGTTTTCCATAGTGATGTTTTGTTTTAAATTTTTCTGAGTTGATATTTGAGTTTAGAACAAAATTTACATGAGGAATGTAAATTTTGAAAATTTGGAGTTAGGATATGAAATCCTTAAGTTAGGGGTAAAATGGTCGTTTTCCCACATGTAGAGGGTAAAATGATAATTTTACTCTAAGTTAGCTGTTCATGTTTCTAATTGTTAGTAATTAAATTTCTAACTTTTAGAATGACCTTTTACAGTTTCTCGTATTATCGTACGCTTTATTCTCGTAGAACGTGACGAATCGAGGTAAGTTAGCTTCTAACTTACTATCAGTTTATTGTGTATGTATGATGGGTAAGGGAACTACAATTTATGTATGTATGTTATCATATATGCCATGTCATGCCATGTCATTACATGTTTATCTGTTACGATGATTTATTCTTCATGATATTTATCTGTTACACAATCTTTTCTGTCATACAATGTGTATGTTATAAGTATGCCATTTAAGTATGCCATGAAATGTTTATGATTAAATCATATTGTGCCATTTACAAGTATACGCCATGTTAGAAAAGTATATGATATTAAATAATATCTCATGCATTAAGAAAGATAAGACATGTTATGTTATCGTATAATACGTGGGGCCACAACAACTGTGGAGTACGTATTATATTTTATGTTACTTATAATGCGTGGGGCCACAACAACTGTGGAGTACGTATTATATTTTATGTTACTTATAATGCGTGGGGCCACAACAACTGTGGAGTACGTATTATATTTTATGTTACTTATAATGCGTGGGGCCACAACAACTGTGGAGTACGTATTATATTTTATGTTACTATAATACGTGGGGCCACAACAACTGTGGAGTACGTATTATATTTTATGTTATGTGTATTCATGGGGCCACAACAACTGTGGAGCATGAAGTATGGGGCCACAACAACTGTGGAGCATACACTACGTGAGACACAGCAATTGTGACACGTAGAATACGTGGGGCCACAACAACTGTGGAGTACGTATTATTTTTATGTTACTTGAATACGTGGGGCCACAACAACTGTGGAGTACGTATTAACGCACGTTATTAATCAAGACAATTGAATAATATTCCAAGTTTATGTTAAGTCCAGTTTCAGATCAAATACATGATAAGTCAAGTTGCAGATCAAGTTCATGTTATGTTATGCTCACATACATGTTATGTTCATGTTCATGTTATGTTCCAAGTTCACGTTCATATTATGTTATGTTCACGTTCACATTATGTCTCAAGTTCACGTTTATGTCATGTTATGTTCAAGTTTATGTTATTTTCAAGTTCTTATTTATGTTATGCATGTTTACGTTCATGCTATATTTCAAGTCCATGTTATGTTTCACGTTCATGTTATGTTGTTTGTTCATGTTATGTTTTAAACTTAAGTTCATGCCATGTTAAGTCAAGTTCAGTTCACGTTTAAGTTCTGGATATGTCATGCTATATGTCAAGTTATACTATACTTATGTACGACTATACTTATGCATTTATGCTTTTACTGCCATGCATGCATCTTTAACCTGTGTGTGAGTTTTATGTTAACTTACTGAGATTTGTAATCAAATCTCACTGTGGTAGTCCCAACTACCATTCCCCCCGAATGGTAAATCTTGTTACAGGACCCGAAGAAGAATTGGAATCTGACCAACTGAACACGGTCGAGTAGGCCACGGTGCGATGTTGATGATGGCACAGTATTTAACTTAGGTTACTACTTGTACTTTTGGAATTGTATCTCAAGTATTCTTTTGATCACAACCATTTTGGACTAGTGTGGTGATCACGGCTATTTAGTATGCCTTTATGTATGAAATATGTTTCAAGTATTTGGGATATTTTAGTTTGGTGCATAGTATTGCTAAAGAAAAAAAAATTATCCGCTACGAATATTGCATAATGCTAGATGCATGTTAGGAACATTGCATCTTATATGTCATGAACGGGGGCAGGTAACCTTGTGTTGCATGTCCCGACGCTTCAAATGTTCGTTCAATCCCAAGCGAAATTTGGGAGGCGTCACATGGGCTGTGTACTTCTCCAGTCCCATCGACCGTAGTGGCCTTTGCCGTACTATCAACATTGGAACCAATTTGAGTCATCGATGGTGGTTCTTCATTGTCACGATAAAGCTCAATCATTGCCTCTAATTTAGTCCTCGCATTCTCAGTATGCTTACTCAAACCCGCTCCATGGGTAATCATCTTATAACATATACTTAAGAGACTTGAATATCTATTAGAATCTGGCCGTTGTTCACCTTCATCGCCCTATCTTGATCAGTGATAATAGATTTCGGAGCGTTACCATCCATGCATTGCAACCATGTCTCGAATAACCACACAAACGTCTCAGTATCCTCGCTAGAAATCAATCCTGCTCCCAACAAAATTGACTGTCCATGGTGGTTTACACTAACAAATGGTGCAAAGGGCATCCCATATCGATTCATTAGGTATGTGGTGTCAAATGTGACCACATCACCAAAATAATGGTACGCTGCTCTACTACGAGGATCTGCCCAAAAGACATTCTTTAACCTCCCGTCATCATCTATATCCATCATATAAAAGAACCCAGGATTTTTGTATTGCATCCTTAAAAAATAATGTAGGAGTGCTCCGGCACCACCTGCACCAAGTCGTAGATGTCTTGATTTATCAATATAATTACGACAGTCCTTTTCCAAAAATGGGAGATTCTCGAACCCACCCGCACCAACAACGAGAGATCCGTAACTCTTATTCGCTCGAATGCCAGCCATATCATTTGTCTCTAGAACCCTTTTTACGGCATCACTAACTTTTCTATTACATCGAAAGAACCGGGATTTCTTCGGACTGAGGCCATGGTTATGGATATTATGTACTGTCATCAACCGAAGCACTCCATCTTGCCTTAAGGCATTAATCTTTGCCTTACATTCCGTCTTTCCTGTCGGACGTGGGTTGGCAACATTCAACGTGCGATTCCAGGCTTTCCCACCATGGGCACAACAAAGAGTGATGTATCTAACAGAGTCATCTTCATCCATATCAGTCCGTTTTGTCATCACCCCAAATCTGCATTTTTTACCATAGTCCTTATAATAACTTAATAGCTCTTCAAGGGAATTAAACTCCATTCCCGACTTTGGTTCCTCAATCGCCTCATCATCAACCACTTCGACATTCTGAAATGTCTCGCCACTAGCATTATTACATTGCGTAAGATTTGGTCTATCCTCAGTACACTCATCAATTATAGGAGATGCACATGGCGCTTCAGATTCCCCACCATCATGGTTATTATCCGAAAATGAACCAACTATTTTGCTCGTGGCAGAGCTTGTATTGCTGAAAGGAGTCAGCTGTTCCATGAACTGTTGGGTTGAGTAACCAGCATTCTGCAACAAATTATAAAAGGATATCATATAAAAATGTTGCAACCAATATCTTATTCTTTTGATAGTTGCAAAGAAGCCAACTTATTATGAATAAATCCAGATCAATCAGTTATCACTACCTGTATGTTGATTGGATATTGGTTACCAGCCGGATATGGTAGAAAGGTTGGTGACCACGTAGGCATTGCTCCAAAGTAACCAGGCATATAATTTGGAATGTTTTGACTATTTGATGGTATGGCCTAACATGTTATTAGATAAATGTTATTGATTTATTTTGGGAAAAAAATACCAAGAGTACCAATGTAATCGATTTTTTCAATTATATAACATACATACCTCGGATGGGGGATTTGAGGTAGATAATGTCTACGGAGTTGGCTGATTTTTCTCGTTTTCCATGCTGGGAAAATATAATAGAACTGGCACCAATTAAGTAATTCAACATAAGTACTAACAACTGACAATCTCATCTCTGAATCCAAACTTAGAAACACTTTTTTTCTTTAATTGTTATTTTTTCTTTTTCTATTTAGTTGTTATTTTCATTTTCTAGTGAGTTGAAGATCTTCATTTGAGTGCACCAATAATAAGAACAAGAGAAATGATTGGGATCCTGATAATGGTCCCTCGCATTTTTATCGACATATGATTTTACATATATATATACCCATAGTGAATAAGTATTTTTTATTAATATTGTGAATTTTAAAAAAAATTATTTAAGAGTATTTTAAAAATACATGAAAAACAAAAAAAAATAAAAACTTTCTTACACATTGGCCCGAGTTGGTGGCTGTAGCCTGTAGAGCCACTCTTAAAATATTAACAAAAACCAGAACTTACAAATTAAATTCTAATACATATTGAAACTTGGGAGACAATGAAATTAAACTCTAAACAAAGCATCCACAACATGCATCGGTACTAGATTCTCTCTAATTTTATTTGTTATTTTCTTTATTCCCTAGTTTACAAAACAGGTGAGTTTCCCTTGGATTCAGCCAAAAAAAAATAAAAAAAAAGTTTGCCTTGCATGTACCGCTGGAATTTTGATAAAACCATTCGGTTTAGCCGAAAAACAAATGTGGTTTGTCCAAAAATAACATTACAGAAAGCACAACATGAAAACTTCACAATCAGTTGGATTCTCTCTACTAATCTTTTGATGCTTTCTTTGACTAAAGATCAGATTGTGCATGCTAATGAACTAGCCGATCTTCTGCCTAAATGAACAAATTTCACGCTGTCTTGCCTTATCAATAGGAGTACTAAGCAATAGGAAATACAAACAAAAACAACCACAAAATATTTAACGAAAATAAAGACAGCAAACAACATTCACAAAGCAACAACACAAATCAAATGTGCCGTACACAAACTCAGTGCCAAAATCGTTCTCTTACCCACAAATGCAGATGAATGTGTAAAAAAAAAAACCCACCTAAAACCTCGGCGAGCTCTCTGGTTCCGTCCCAGTTAAAGCCTCGGCGAGCTCTCTTGCGCAGTTAAACCCAGTTTCCTCCTTGCACAGTTCTCGTCCTTTTTCATCCCAAAATCACACTCATCTCTTACCCACAGATGAAGATGATAGAAGCTGGTAAAAGGTCACCTGTTACAGCTCGTCGGCGACGTTGGGAGGTTCCGGTTTATGGATCCTGCGTCTCCTCCTTGTTCACCAGAATCAACCCGTCTCTTACCCACAGATGCAGAGGAAAGAAGCTGGTAAATGGTCACCTGTTACAGCTCGTCGGCGAGGTGGGAGGTTCCGGTTTTGGGCTCCTTCCAGTTTTCTCTTCAAAATCAGCTGAAAATGGCTTCCCCCCTCCCTCCCGCGTAACCTTTCAGCTTTCTTCCGTTTTCATTTTTTTTTTTTTAATTATCGGTTGAGTTGCCACGTCAGCCCCGAGGCCACGGCGGGGTTACACCCCGGGGTATGTAGCACTATTGAATTTTATGCATGCTCTAATGCATCATCTCCATGTGCTCGATTCATAGAAGTCAACCTCCTTTTGTCGTTCTCCCTGCGGGCAAGATAAAACCGGACCAACTGGTGGACACTGGACAGCTAAGTAGCTAACAGCCAATACCTTTTGTACATCTAGACAGCCCAAACAAGTGATGCAATCCGAGCCGAGTACGCTTCATTAAATTCGTGGAAAATGCTACACTTCTTTCTCGTTGCTCCACTAAGAGTTTTTGTTGAGATTATTTTTATTATTATTATATTTTTACTTAACGTTTAAGTAAATATTTTTTAATAATATTATAATTTTTTTAGTTTTTAAAAATGTTAAATATATATATATATATATAAGATAAAAAATATATATAAATATAACTAGCGGGAGCCCAGCGGAGGTCCCAAAGGTGACCGTAGAGCCATCTAAATTCATTTTTAAGCAGTAAAGCTGCACTTTCTCTGTTATAAATTCTCGAAGCCTAGGCTTCATCTTCCTCAACCACAGAAATTGAATCCGAAGCTAAGCCAGTCAAGGAAAGCCCCCATAGAGAGAGAATATGGAGATCAGCACCGGTGAGTCCGTAGTGGAAGTCCAAGTTCGGCTGCAGCAGCAGCGGCGGCGGCGCTTCATTACCAATACTGGGAGCAAATTTCCTCGAAAGAAAAAAACAGTGAAGAAGATGATTCTGGATTCCATACTGAAATTTATTACCACAAATCTCTGCGGTTGTCCAAACCACCCCCAAAACCCAACTGAGAAGGTGAAGAACAAGAAGATCTTTCCCTACCAAGGTCGTTAAAATATAGCTTCTGCACACAAGCCGCATGGCCATCCTTACATGAATATTTATGTTCGTCTTTCTCTGTTTTTCGTTCTTCGTGCTGGATCTTTAATTGTCTGGGCTTGTTTTGTGCTCTGCATAAATTTACTCCTTTTGTCCGGGTTTTTCGTTCACGGCTGAAAAAAAAAAAGAAACAGAGTGATTTATTTCTGTCTGTTATCTTTCTCTTTCGAGTGCAAATACAGAGGCGTGCTTTCTTTCCATCTTCAATCCCCAAAGCTAAACCACTAGATTTCCAATCAAATTCCCATCATCTGTTAATTACATACATGTATTTGGATTAATTAATGGTCCCATGCATGCACGAGTACTACGTAATAACCACCGCCATAGCTCAAAAGTTAATTAATTAAACTCGATTAGAAAATAAATATAAACAAAAAAGTTAATTAATTAGTGGCCAACATGACCAGAAATGTATCTCTCTCTCTCTGTGTTTGTTTCCCAAGAAATCGGTTCTACTATGAATAATGGTGTTAACACACCGACAATATAATATAGCAAAACTCATCATAGCGTGCCACCTACCCATAAAGAAAACAAAATTGAATAAAGAGAACTCTCCTTTCCAAACTCCATGGCCTTGACTCGTCTTGTCTTATATTAGTAGTTTCTTGCTTCTTAGGTCATTATATATCCTTTTGAATAAGTAATACTTGAAAAGAAGCAGCAGCAAAGGTAGCGATTTCACTGATCCTCTCGATCGTCAGCCTTCCATAGCTCAAGAATTAATTAATACTCACATTAGTTGGTGGAAAATAAGGATCGAGCTCATAAATAAAACCTCGAGATATTCAGATATTGTACGTCATTGTATATTTTTGGCCGATTAATCGATTGGGAGGAAAAAAGAAACAAGAAAGTTATATAGAACTTATGTTTTTGGCTGATCTATTCCTTCCAAGAATGTTAATTAAATGTTATGAGTAACATTAAATATCTTAATTATGTCCGCCGCACAATTTATTTATAATCTACATTCGACCGATCAATATCTCACAAATACATTCGAGTCGTTGATGAATTTTCTTGTTTTTATATCTACTAGGACAAGATCAACGTAGAATACACGTTTGTCTAGTCAGGTAAAATGATTATTTTAAAAAAATAATATATATTTTATAAAAAAATGTTGATTTCAATTAATATTTTAAAGCATAGGGGAAAAAATTTAAATTCTAGCAAATATTTGGGCGTAATGTAAATTTTATTTTTTTGGTATTTTAAATTCTTAATACAATTTTATATACAATTCATATATTAAGTAAAAAAATTTAAATTAACCAGGTGCTAGAAGCCAGATCCACAAACACATAATAATGTATTTTTTTCTCATTTGAAACCACTAAAAAAAAATGCCCAATTCATCTAGTCCCGAAATCAACCCTCCTCACCTCTCTCTCTCTCTCTCTTCTAAGAAACACATTCCAAAAGCTTCTTCTCCTCTCTTTCTTTATTTCTCCATTTTTTTTATATTAATTTTTATTTATTATTTAAATTGCTCTATAGTTTAAATTATTTTACTGTTGGATTTTATGGTTCTATTTTATTAATATTTAATTATAGTGTTTTTATTTATCTTTTATTTATTTTATTGTGCCTTTTTATTTTATTGAACCCTTCTTTTTCAAATTGGGCATGTTTAGTGTGCTTTATTTTCTGTTTTGGGCCGGCCTGTTCTTTGTGTGAAGCCCAGCCCACTTGTTGCATTTTAGCCCTCACTTTCTCTTCTAAACTATGTTGTTTGGCTTCATAGCCCTTAGGGCGTTGCTTCTTTTTCTTCTTTCTTCTACCTTGCGCCGAACAAGGTCTCTTCCTTCTCCATTTCAGTTCTTCTCGGTTTCTTTTGAAATCAGTGTGCCACTGTTTCTCTTCTTCTTTTCATTTTCTTCTTCTCTTGCCTTTTGGTAAAACAGCAGATTGTGAGAGATTTGTTACTAACAATAGAGAGAGAGTTAGAGACAGAGAAATAGAGAGAGGGGCCTGAGAGTTCAAACTCAGTCCTATGCCTACACACACATATTGAATTTCTAGTTAATCTCAAGCAGATCAAGAACGAGACCGCTGATCTGGTATTTCTTCATGATCTTTTTTAAAAAAAAAAAAATCGTTCATACATGTTTTGAAAGGTGTTCTTTCACTGGACTCCACTTGTGAAGTTTCTCACCATCTTTTTTCGTTTTCCTAGTTGATTTTTCTCTTTCTTCTAACTCTAGCTAATGCCCAAATCAGAACAGAAAATGTTTATTTTCGCTTCATTTTCATCAAAATGATTTTCATCAAAACAGAAATGCTTGCGATGGTTGCTGGTGGCAGGGACTTCAAATGGAGCTGGTTTGATCTGCGGAAAGCGGACTATAATATAATACAAATGGAGACTAAACGGGAACTTAACAGGAAATAGAGAAATTAACGGAAAAACAAGATTTTTTGTTAAAACAACAATTTTTCGTTTCATAGACACTTTTTATATATAGAAGATATAAGGGCATGCAAGAATCTATTGTTTTCCACGCGTTAATATTATTATTATATATATATATATTTTTATAACCATAACTTCATGCATTCACATCAAATAGAGTCATTACAAATAGAGTTTATCAAGCCAAACAACTTGACTTACAAATGAAGGAAAAGAATCCCACCATATCACAATATCATCAACCTCACATGCATTTATAGCCAAATGATGAGCAGTCAAATCTCCCAGCCGATTAACATGCATAATTCTTGCTTCTTGAAAACCTCCCAATAGCCGTCGAATATCTTGTAGAATGAAGTCAAAATCTGTTAGAAACTTAGCATGATCATTCAATGCCTTAACAAGTATCAAACAATCAGTTTCCAACAAAACTTTCGGAACACCCCATTGAGCACATAGTTGTAAACCTCTTAACAACGCAGTACCCTCAATAAATTCAGTAGCATAGACTTCCTTCTCAACTTTACTATAAACTACAACAACATCACAATTATGATCTCTCAAAATCATCCCTACCCTAGCGGAATTATGTTCACAAAATGTAGCCACATTAACATTCAATTTCAAGTATCCTAGAGAAGGAGGATTCCAGCTCACCACTTTATGAATATGCTTATTAGGCATATAAAAAATCTGCACCTGTTTATATTCAAGCTATATAGAAAGAGTATTATTTACTACATCATTAGTTTGCAAAGAAACATGCTCATAAATAAAAGTATTCCTTCTATACCAAAGCCCCCATGCAATTACAATAAATCTGGACAGTAGATCATCAAAACCTCTATCTCTAGCCAAGTTAGCCAAATCCCCAAATGACAGATTAGAGCATACATTTCCCAATTGAGAACAAAAATCCACCCAAACAATTCTCACACCTGAACAGTAGAACAAAGCATGAACAGCATCTTCATTCTCCTGGTTGCCTAACCCACATTTGGCATCCTCCAACACTTGTTTCCTCAACAAATTCAGAAAAGTTGGAAGCTTTCATGACAAGCCTTCCATGCAAAAATTTTCAATTTTATGGAAATTTTCAGCAACCACAAACACTTCTAAAAAATTAAATAAGTTCTCTCCCTTGAAAGTTGCTCTATTGTTTGAATTTGACTCTGTTGTAGCATTCTATAAGCACTCCTCACTAAGTAGAAACCATTCTTCTCATGAACCCGAAACAAAGAGTCTTCTGAGCTGATAGAAACTTGCATCTTTAGAATTTTTTGAACCACATTTGGATTGAATAGAGCTTTCAAAATCTGAACATTCCACCAACCCGTATGCTCATCTATTAGTGGTTGAACTCTTAAATCTTCCTCCACCTCAGAATGAACTAGAGGCAAAGCAAAATCTGGAATCTAAGGATCTCTAAACACTCTAACAGATTTACCATTCCCCACACGCTACCTATAATCCCTTTTTAAATAATTAATTGATTCCCAAATTCCCCTCCTAACATAAGATGGTTGAAAACAAGTTTTGGCTTCAAACAAGCTTGTATTAGGGAAATAATTAGCTTCATAAATTCGATATAATGGAGAACCCTCATTTCTTAGAAGTTTCCATCATTGTTTAGCTAAGAGAGCTAAATTAAAAAGATGTAAATCTTTAAAACTCATCCCTGCTCTAAACTTTGAAGAGCAAAGATTCTCCCAACTAACCCAATGGATTTTGTTTTCTTGAGATTGATTTCTCCACCAAAACTTAGCCATCATCATCTCTAGCTCGGGACACAAAGGCTTTGGGAACAAAAAACAACTCATAGCATATGTCAGGACAGACATTGATACAGCCTTAATAGAACTTCCCTACCCCCTTGCAATAACAACTTTCATTTCCACATTTATAATTTTTGCCATACTCTGTTTTTAATTCCCGATAAAGCTTGTTTTTTTGACCTCCCAAGCATAGGTGGAGGACCCAAGTACTTCTCATACTGTTGAGTATACCTTCCCCCCCCCCCTCCCCAAAAAAAAAAAAGCTGCATAATTTCAGTTTTTAGCGTATCATTCACATTCTTGCTGAACACCATAGAAGTTTTTTCTTTATTAATACATTGCCCTGAGGCTCTTTCATATTTGTTTAATAAAGAATGTATCTTCTCATTGGTAATAACATCGGCTTTACAAAAAATAATGCTATCATCCACAAACAACAAGTGATTAACTCTAGGGGCACCTCTACATAACCTTACATCCTCCACTACATCCCTTCAACAGTTCTTTTTAACAAAGAAATAAGGCCTTCAGTACACACCAAAAAAAAAAAAAAACAAGGAGATGAGGGATCTCCTTGCCTAAGTCCTCTACTTAGAATTGTAGGGCCTTTTGGACTCCTATTTACAAGCACAGAAAAAGAAACTGTTTTCACACGTTTCATTACTAGACTAATAAGATTTCTAGCAAATCCAAGTGATCTCATTATTTTTTTCAAAAACACCCATTCCACCCTATCGTTAGCCTTACTTATATCAAGCTTAAGAGACATGAACCCCTTATTTCCATAACTCTTATTTCTCAAAAAGTGCAACAGCTCGTATGCAATCAACACATTATCAGTAATTTGTCTACAAGGAACAAAAGCACACTGAGTATCTGAGATCACTTATGGCAAAACTTTCTTGAGACTATTTGCAATGACTTTTGATAAAATCTTATAAAGCACATTACAAAGACTAATGGGTCAAAAGTATGCTATTGTAGAAGGAGAGGCTTTCTTATGAATTAAGGTTATGAAAGTATGGTTCAAATTTGTAGGAAATTATTCAGAATTCAAAGCTAAAAGCAAAGCATTAGTAACAGATTTACCTATCACATGCCAATACTATTGGAAGAAAATAGGAGACATTCCATCTGGTCCAAGAGCTTTAGAAGGGTACATCTATTTGAGTGTAACCTCCATTTTCTCAGCAACATAAGGTTTAACAAGTTCCACATTCATCCCATTAGTTACTTTCACCTCAATGCCTGATAAAACATATTCCATATCCACCCGATCAGCAGCTGTGAATAATTTTTTAAAATAATCTGTAATCAAAGCATCCATTTGAGCCCCTATTGTCCAATTTCTAGAATCATCTCTCAACTAAACAATAATGTTCGTCCTCCTTCTAGCAAAAGCTTTTGAATGAAAATAATCAAATATCTCGAATTACTATCCCCCTCTCTAAGCCACATCATACGAGATCTCTGTTTTCACATTAATTCATCCCTTTAAGTAATCTAAGAAATTATAGCCTCCCTTTGTCGACGTTTAATTATCATAATAGCTATTTTCAATTCGTGTATATATATATATATTCTGTCAATCATTAAATTAATCAAGGTTGCCACAACTATTTTAAGTCAAGGATAATCATTTAATTAAAATCATGTATACACATATATTTTTATTTGTATGAGTAGAGATATTTGAAATTAAAGTCTTTACATCACACTCCATTTACATCATGTAAGTTGATAATTTGTAAGATTCAAATTTTAAAATTTATTTTTTAAATCAAATTATAGATAGTGTGGTGTAAAGACTAGACTTAAAAAGGAATGATTCTTATTTGTGTATATATATATTTATATGTATATAAAATAGTACTACTTCTCTTTCTAGCTTGCCAATAAGTCAAATTTGTTTAATTTTCATGATCAATTGATAGATCTAGAGGATCAAAAAGATATATTGAAGGTGGCCATCGGGTACTGGTGCATCATAATTAGATCAATACGAAATCACTAAAAAATAAATATCAAAGCCAATTCATAGTGCCGACGTGCACCAAACAAAGTACTGATCGATCGCGTAAAAGACAAAAGAAAAAGGATAAAAAGTTAAAAATTACAAAGGTTATAAAATAACGATCATGCGGACATAAATGTCACTCCCGCGCGCATGATTAAATAGGGGTGCTTTAGTTTCAAATACCACCTACCTTTGAACACGTACTATTGGATTAAAAATTCATGACAATTTGGTCTCCAAATTTCGATTTGAATACAATAGTTTCTCGTTTGTTTTTTCAGATAAGATCATGAGTTGAAAACTGAATAAAATCTTACTAGAATATAATTTTTTAGTATTTTTTTTAATTTTAAAAAGTTGAATTATTTATTTTAGTTTGTGTGGAGATTTGAAAAAGTTGTAATGATTAGAATACATGAAATGAGATGAGTTGAAAAAAATTGTGAAATTAAGTTGTAATGTTACAATCTTCTTTTCAATCCTAACTTAATTAGTTAGTTTTGTGACACATATGCACGTAACTTCTATCACACTAGCTAGTATATATAATTTACAAATTAATCATGACATGATTAGTAGGCATACCCAAATGCCTAAAGTTACGGAAACAAAACCAAATCATTAATTCGTTTATATTTTTTCTTGGATTGGTTGTACTTTTAGGTATAACATGGCCGATGTGGTGCCCTACCAAGTCCTAGGAAATAATGAAAAATGGTATCAGACCCAGTCCTGGCCGGTTTACAATATTGTGACATGTTGTTAAAACTGATCACTTTGAATGGTAGAGTTGTAATGGTATAGCATGAGTGTTAATAAAGTCTCATATATCATCAATTACATATGTAACCTGTATATATACATGTTTTAATATAGTATATAGCACATATATGATATATAGAAGAGTACTTTTTACCATTGCTTTTGGGAACCTGCATGCATGTTTCCTTTCTTCTGTACGTTGTCTTCGTCAACGTTTTCTAGGGTTCAGTGTCCCTTTTATATTTATGGCTTGTGTCATACATACATGATATGTATGGTTTCCATATATGGATAAGAGAGATAATGATATATCTATAATTCGTTAATAATTTTAAGGATAATTATGTAAAATTAAAAAAACCCAAATCAAACTAGATAAAAATTTCAGTATTTTTTGGGTCGCGCTATTACGTACGTACGTACATGAAAGAGTTGTATATATAATAAATTATCAAGTGTACGTACGTTCGTACGTATCATATAATTAGATTGAGAGAAACGACTTATAATTATATGGTAAGCGTCAAATAATTGAAATATCGATCATTGGCAATATTGCTTAATTATTAAGGTTCATGACCATGCATGCATGAGTACTCGATCCTTGACCGCAATGGCCGCATGCATATATAGACGGCCGATCTTTCCTCCAAAGTCAAGCGAATTAGTTTGCCGTAGACCCATGCATGCATGTTTTCTACACGCGCGCCTTCGATCATAACCTTCTAATTTTCTCATAATTCCTTTCAATATATATATCGCAGTTTATTCCCATCATTATCCCCATCATATAATATATATATATATAATTAACCATATAATATAAATAATTATTACCGATGTGATATTAAATATTATCAAATAGACATGATATATGATGTGAGAAGATTAATTTGGTTAAGAATTAACAAACAAATTTTAACAGAAAAACTTATTTGTAAAATTCATGTCATGGTGGCTGGAGACACGTACAAAAGGATCTCACATTGACGTGACACACACGTCTCTCTCTTCTTTTTTTTCCCCCTCTATCTCTCTCTTTCTCCCCCTCTCTCCGTGCTCTCCCCTCCATTTCTATCACATCGGTAATATATATTTTAATTGCATTTTGAACATTTTTGCCTAATTGATTGAACGCACGACAACTACTAATTCCATTTATATGTGTATTAAAATTTTGATAGTTTTTTTAGAGGATTATGAATTTTTTAAGGGAGGCCGGCCATTCTCTCTCTCTCTCTCTCTCTCTCTCTCTCTCTCTCTCTCTCTCTCTCTCTCTCTCTCTCTCTCTCTCTCTCTCTCTCTCTCTCTCTCTCTCTATATTATATAGAACTCTTAATAAGATCTAAGGAATATTTTGAATTTTAAAAAATTTTAATTGGGGTGCCATTCTTAATTAATATGGTTCGAATTCCGCCAGCCACTCATGTGCACAGAAATTAAAGAGAGAACGAAAAGATGAACTGGAAACGTTGCCAATTATTATAGTCTTTCTTTCACACTACTCAGGAGTCATGACTCATGTCAATGGCCTCCTAAATTTTAACCTAAAATTCCCCCGACCATGTGGTCCCCACAGTCCACAGGAGTCATGAAGTCGTTCTTTTAATTTTTTATGTTTATTATTTCTTTTTTCAATTTTATCGACCATGTGCGACAAATGAACAAAATACAAAATATAATTTAAATTCTAAACCAAAGTTAAAATGGAAAAAAAAAACTGTATTTTAAAACCAAGAAATATAAATATAATTAACAAATGAGCTTTGCTACTTATATACCTCAAACATTATACACCTCACTTTTTTATTTTTTAAATTTTTTTTTAGATTTATTCTTTTTAAATTAATTAAATTTTTCTACTCTTTATCTATATACTAAATATTTAGTGAAAGAAAAAAATTAAAAAAAATATGTGATGTGTGATGTATAGACTTATATTTAAAATCTTTTCTAACAAAAAGTCAAGAAGAATGAAAAGAAAAAATAGAGAAGGAAACAAATCCAAAGAGTTAAACTATGTAAATAACCAAAAAAATCCAAAAAGAAAAAGTACGATCGAGCTAAACGAGCAAGCTAGTAGTGTTTAATTCTTCAAAATTGTCAAAACATGCTTAGCTTATTTTGCTATATAGATTATCAATTTTTATCAATATCTAACAATTTTAGTAACCATTAATTCGTCCCTTATATGAAATTAATTAAAGTTGGTATACGCCAACAAAATTCCATGATGCTTCGTCGTCATAATTGCATCGTGCTGACCTTACAGGCCGATAAACTTTTTGTCAGTATTATGGATGAGATAGAGCGCTTCATATTATAAAAAGGGGCCTCTAATGGAGGTCAAGTCTCAACTCAAACCTTCATATTCCCATATTAAATAGAGATAGAGAGGAGAACATGGAGCTGATCGAAGGTCCTGATCAGGAAATGGTGGAATCCCAACGCAAGAAAGGAAGCATATTTCCTCCAAAGAGAAGATCGGTGATGAAGATGGTGCTTGATTCCATACGCAAATCCATTGCCACACATCTTTGCTGTCTAAACCACCAGTAACCCACTTCATCCTCTGGGGAAATCAGTTCTTGAAATTATGCTAAGAATGTGAAGATCTTTCCCTACCAAGGTCAGGTCGTTAATATATATATATATATATTTCCTCCTAAGTTTTGTCTTGCATAACCGTAGATTGTCCTGTATTAATGTCTAAAATAATAGCCTGTTCTTGAAATTATGCCAAGAATGTGAAGATCTTTCTCTACCAAGGTCAGGTCGTTAAACCTGACCTTAGATTGTGCTGTATTATTATATATAGTCTGAAATAATAACCCTTGTGATTACAGATTCTCTCTCTCTCTCTCTCTCTCTCTCTATATATATATATATATACATATTTATATTTCTGAATTTTCTAATTATTATAGTCTTTGATCTTTCACACCGGTCATGACTCATGTCAATATTGGTGGAGATGTAGTCTGAATACTTGATCTGTCTAATTAATTAACTCCACGTACGCAAGTTAAATTATTTATCATAGTTTGAACTTTGAAGGCCATGCATGTGTATATATATAGTTTAAAGAATTTACATAAAGCTGTGACATTTTTTATTATTAATTAACAGTACTGCTCTACAACAAATAAAGAAAAGTACATGACCTTAATTCTTCTCATTAATTAGCCCTACAATTTGAATCCATGCATTATTCATTATAATATATGATATGATCTGAAAGCTAGCGGTGATTGTGTACCCTCTGATCTGATCTCTGGTTAATTAATTAGCGATTTCTCTCATCATCATTCTTAGTTTAAAACAAAAATTCATGGGAGACTATGGTGTGGAGAATCCGACATCGATCGATGTCCTATTTTATATATAGATGGTACTGTATGTGTACTTGGATATAAGGGGTGCGGATGCCAGCTATAAAGCCAAAAATAAAAAGCATGCCTGCCATGCGAACGTACATACTTTTCCTCACTTTAATTATTTGAATGACGAAGATATCATGTTGACCCACCAACTCCGAGCAAATTGTTTAATTAGAAAAATTCTAAAGGCAAGGTCGTGATGCAAACGGCATGCATTTGCCAAGTCAGTTTTAACGTTTTTTTATTTTTAATATGATACCAATGCTTCCTTTAAGTCCGGTCAAATTTTCAAGTTGAGACATTCTTGGTATATATGTCTCAAAAGGTGATACAATCCGAGCCAACTGACAATGTTTCGATGAGGACTCCGCTTCATTAAATTCATGGAAAATGCTACACTTCTTTCTCGTTGCTCCACTAAGAATTTTTGTTCAGATTTTATTATTATTATTTTTTAACTTAATGTTTAAGTTAATATTTTTAAGATCCTAACTTAATATATATTAAGATCATATATATATATATATATATATATATAAATCATGTCTTATCTTAACAAATCAGAGTCGGCATATCCGTCCGATATTGTTTTTGGTCTACATAGATCAACTGTACGTATGATCATCGTGTCAAGAGAAAGCCAGCACGTACGTACGCACGACTGAGCTTGATTCTCTCGATCAGTGTTTTTTTCAGCCTTTGGCCGGCCATGTGTTGTTCTTTTTATCTGCATTTGGCAAACCATATATTCTGTCAATCATTAAATTAATCAAGGTTACCACAAATATCACTACAACAAATATAACTTTTAGTGACAAATTATAAATAGTGATAATTTTCAAACTGTGACAAAAACGTATTTATTGTGACGGTTTGTAAGAATTGTCACTAAAAGTTGGGCAAGAATTTGAAAACGTTCGGACGTTTCACATAAAACGTTCGCACTTCATAATAACGTTCGAATGTTATAAATATTTACGTGCGAACGTAAAATTTTTAGCGCAAACGTTCGAACGTTTTGTCTAATTACGTGCGAACGTTAATATATTAGTGCCAATGTTCGAACGTCAAAATGATAAGGTTCGAACGTTATGTGTTAATTTGCATAAATTTACCATAATATATATTTTTTTAATAGTAAGGTTGGTAACGTTATATTAAAAAAAAATTAAGAGTTTAAAATTTAAGCTACACAATACATACATCAAATATTTGTGTCCATTACATATATCGAAAATAAAAAATAAAATATGATAAATTTTTACAAATGACTTTCAGAACTGCTGGTTTACAAAAGATTGAAACTCCTCAGTCAATGTCTCAACCTTATTGTTTAGCACATCTATATGATGTGCAAGATGTGCGACAGCCTGATCTATATGCGCAATCTGTCTATCAATCTGTCGGTCTATATGCGCCTTCATATCTGTCATCACTGCATCAACCCAAGCAGGTTGCACATCCTCAGCAGATGTAACTCCCGGCTGCTGACTAGTACTCGCCAACGGGAGAGCAACATCGGCCCCAGACTCGGTCGGGGGAACAAGATCTGGCGTAGGACCAGACAAACGCCTAACTGAGCCTCTCCCCTGTCCAATGCTCCGGCGGTGTGTGGTCATGTCGATGGGCTCATCTGGTTTATCATCATCTCCTCCGCCTGGCGTGGCACTCCCCGGGCTAGTAATAAGCGGCTGATGATGACTCCGTACGGGAGATTATCCGTGGTAACGATGCTGGCCTCGTAACGGATCCGCTCAAATATAACGAGGGGCAAGTCCATGGGCTCACCACGTGCCAAGCGAATCAGGAACTGTGCACGAGCCCGACTGAATGTGCTCTTATGTGCCACCGGGTCTACATTTGTTGCAACAAAAATGTGCAACATGCGAAAGAAAGGCAACAGCTGATTCTGGCTGAAGGAGTTCGGCCTATCGAGCTTCGTGCGGTCCGTGCCAGTGAGGATGTAGAAATCCTGGTCCCGCTCCTCATCACCAACCTCAGTAGCAATAGGATCGCCCTTGGGTCGATCTTCTTCATGACTGGGCATAAACTCAACAGGGTCCGAAGATGAAGCAGAAGCGGCTGGATCTGCCTCGAATATGCTCGGGGAAAATGCAGCTGCTGTGTCACCAGCCTGAGTAGCTGTCGACTCAGGTAGTATACGCGGAATCTGGAGTAAGTCGGCGATAACATCCGCCGAGAACTGAAACTGTATACCGCGTACTTCGAGAGTATGGGATGATGCATCGTTAGGCATGGTGGCCATCCCAAT